>APFE031094402.1:38205-99129 GCA_000404065.3 Pinus taeda | reverse complement strand
CATGCTGTGTATGAGTCAAGGCCTCATGCTGTCATTATTTCTTTGATAATTCATTATATAGGATACTGGAGGTAGCCACCCCTACCGGTCACCTCTTTGGATCATTGCTAAGAAAGGCAGCAAGCTCATATCACAGACTAGGAAATTTATTTCCTGTCTGGTTCACCCCCAAAGTAAGGGGAAGATCGTTGCTACATCCATGAGCCCCACAAAGGGTTCCTCCACGCAGCAGCAACACCAAAAGGATACGGTCATGACAGAACACAGGAACAACTTATCCTCACGCACAGGGATACCACACAAGTTTTAGGTGGACAACAAAGTCTGGTTGCATCGACAGAAAGAACGCCTTACCAGAAACCATCAGAAGCTCAGACCACTCCGACATGGTCCTTACACTAGTACCAAGGCTACGGGAAACAATGCTTTGGCACACATCATTCCTCCATTCCTTTGCCTACACCAAGTGTTCAATGTGGACTGTCGTCAACCATGCTTCCCACCATTACTGGACACATCAGAGATTGCAGGGCAAGTTCAGCAGATGGAGGAACTCAATGCAATGGGGACCATTGCTTCTTAAGGGGGGAGGAATGATCCAGGTGGATATTGGCGACCACTCGCTAATTCCACGTGGATCCCCTCTAGTGCTTCTTTCAGTTTCCTTAATTATAGCACAGTTTACTATTTTTAACAGTTTTTCGGGTCCTAAACTTCCGGAGCCGTTTTGAGGCCCTAAACGATGTTTTTTGGGAAATCTACCACTAGCGATTTTTCTGCCTAAAAATCGTCTTTTCCATTGTATTCCTCGGAGAGACCTTTCCAATGGGCTATCATGCACGTCAAATGGAGATAAGACGGCCAATTCGCGACCCCGGGAAGTTGATGTACCAACTTACCCAAAAATGGGGCCCACAATTTGGCGTTTCATCTTCCAGGGTTAGGTTTTGGAATGTGAAGGGTTTTTCCAATTGTTTCTCAACAATTAAATAGGCCTTCGAGCCTCATTGTAACACAAGTTCAGAGGCATGTAGCCACACATCTCTTCTCAGAGATAAGCTACCATCGCCCTAGCTGGTTTATTTCTATTTCCGGTTGTAAGCATATTTCAGTATTTTCCATTAATGAAATGAAGTATTATTTCCGCTGCATCTTTGTGTATATGGTTATCTCTGTATTTTATTGCATTCTTGTTTAAATCTGGATTTTATTGCGTTGCTGTTTAAATCTGGATCATTCTTCTTTCTCACCATAACTAGATTTGATATCCAATAGGAAAATCTAATGGGAATAATAATGCTGCCATGTAAAGTCTATTAACTTCCTTTTCTATGGATGGCAACAATCTTGAATTGATCCTTCGTTACGTTTTCCTGAAGGGATTTTGATTGGGTCTGATTAGTATTGTGTGCTAAATTATCTTCTTATCATATTCCTTCAAATATGCATAATCCCAAGCAAAGACATTAGAAAAGTCAGACAATAAATTAATGTATTTTTCCTTTGCTTTTGGAGATAATGATTTGGACGGCTTGATCATTTTTGGTTTGTCTGTTGTCCCAATGTTCACATCTTCAACACCTTTCTCTGTAGGAAACAATGTAGGCTTCCTTGCTACATCATCTGGATCAAACAAGTCTTCCAAAGGTATGAGCCCTTTCAGAATATTGTTATCTTTTAGCTCTAGTATATCAACTTCAGTTGCCTCCATGACTTGATCATCTTCATCATAGACTTCGTCCATAGAACAATTTTCAAACTCTCATTCACTCTGAAGGATGTTATTCACCTGTTTGTCATCCCAGAATACTTGCCAGTATTGCAAGTTATCAGGAACTGAGGGCCAATGCTTCACATGAATATTGAATTTCAAATTAGACAAAATTGGAATTTTAAAATTACTTGCAGTTGTAGCTAATGATTCTGCCAAAAGATTTTGAGTCCTTGGTACAACTAAAAATGTATATTTGAGAAACATTCTAAGAATGTCTAAAACGACAGTTCTATACTATTTCATTCGTGTATGGTGGTGGACTCCAACATTGCAACAATAATGTTGCAACACTTGGGATTCTCTTCTTTACTTTTATCAACCCGATAGTTCATAACAAACTTGGAAGCGACGGTGCTATATGCACAAGTACTAGCTCTTGCCGCAGGCTGTCACTAGATCAACTGGCACAAGTCCGCTAGGAGCTTAAGTCAACTTCTATGAGATCTTAGAAGAAGCTTTTAACTATGATGGATGAAAGCTAACTCAAAGGAGGCTAATCTACTTGTAGAAAGAAGCGGAAAGCTGAAAGGAAATGCAAACCCTAGCGAACCCTAGTTTTACTGACTAAGCCTACTTGGTGCAAGAAAAAGGATGAAAGCTACAGAAATGGATGCCATTGACTCTTGGGAATGTAAATTGCATGTATCTAAGCTACTTCTGAAGTGAAATCTGAAAAGGAACATCTTTTTGTATTTTTGAGTAATCTTGTAGAATTATTATGCATGTGCTTTAACTATTTTTAATTGTGCAGAGGTTGATTAATGAAAGGAAATGGTGAGGGCACTTGCAGGAGGTTGGGAAGGTGAGAAGAGGGCCTAAGGGGTCCCTAGCACCCTTCTAGGGAGTTTCATAGTGACCGGATCTCGAAAAACCACTCTTGTCAGCTTCTACAGGAAGTCTGCAGGGGTTCTATAGGATGTTCTACAGGAAGTTTCTAGAGGATGTTCTACAGGAAGTTTCTAGAGGATGTTCCGAAAAGAGGATTTTGGAGGGTTGATGGAGGAAAAATGGTGGGAAAGTGGAAATGGAGGTTGGATAAGGATTTTAAGGGGTCTAGAACCTGATGAATGAGCCTAAGGAGCGATTAAGGTGATTGGATTTGTTCGAGGATGGAGGGAGCAATGATGCACAAGAATGTAGAAATTAGGTAAAAGTGGGAAAATGTGGCAAACGAAGGGCAAGAATCTGAGTTAGGGGATGGATTAGGTTGTATTTATGGAGCAAGGGTAGGCAGGGAGGTATCACAAGTGTTCTACACATTATTTTCCAAAATTGATCAAACGAAGACTAGGAAAACCAAAGATCTAGCTATTTGGACCTAATTTGACCTAAATACCATAAATCATGATGGACAGAAGTTTATTGGAAGAAAATAATTTAAGGTAACTATGATAAATAAGCAAGAATAGATCCAAGCATGTAATCACAACTAGTACCAACTTTTGCAACTAAGAATCTAACACTAGCAATTGCATGAAGAAGCAAAACAATGTTTTTGTGGCAGCAAGTATGCCTTGGTCTCAGCTCATGGTCCCAAGGAGGGAGAGATGGGATCAATGATTGCTTGGTGGAATTTTTTCAGGTCTTTTCCTTTACCAATCTATCAAATCAACCTGAAGTATGAAAAGTTATTTCAATCATAAAAAACAACCTAAGTAACAAAGCAAGATCTTAATCTAGATAACAGAAATTATTCTATGAATGTAGCAAAGACACATAAAAGTACACAAAGGAGGTACTGGAACATAGGTTGGGCCCAACCCGAAGAGCTACAAACTCTTAAGAAAGATTAGAGCTGGTGCAAAGCTGGATTCATCTTTATTGATCAAAAAAATATTTACATCCCAAAAACTGTCTACAAGAAAAAGCTTGAAAATGTGCTGATACAGAGCTGCACTAAAGTGCTAACCTACTGACTAAAATCTAACTACAATCTAACTAAAATCTGACTAACTCCTGACTAAAAACTGACTTGACTTAGAGAGTGCATCAAACTATCAATCACAAGTGGAGAACGGCTGACCTAACCACGTTAGTGCATTCATAAGCGTAAGAAGGTAAGGACTAACTAAAATGAGGCCCTAAGACTTCTTATTTATACAAATTGAGGACCCCAATAGTCCTCCTAAACTTTAGGAACTCAACTGCCAAAACTTGCAATTAACAGCAACTTTACTAGCCCTTACTCGGCTACCCTTGTGATAATCGATGTGGTGGCCCTTGAACTCTGAGCTGCTGGTGGAGAATTCGAGGTAAGGGCTCATAAATGAAGGGGACACCTTCCTACAAATCCTCTCCCTTGTTCTTCCACGAATTTGGCTGCCAAATGCTTATTAAAACCTTTGATTTTGTCTCAAAATTGACCAAAAATCTGCATAAAGCACACATTAGACTTTTTGGCATTATGACTAACCCAATTCACTCTATTAGCATAAATATAATCCAAAACATGCAATAAACTAATGAGAATGGTGGATTAAGTCGAATTAGGAGGCTAAATGAGCCCATATAATTACCCATTTTTGGGGCTTATCAGATGGTGAGCTTGATATTCACCTTTAACTTGCTTAATTACAAGTTTTGAATCACCATACATGGAAATTTTGTGGGGACCTAACCTCTTCAAGATTTTCAAACCTGTGATGAGTGCTTCATACTCCGCCTCATTGTTAGTGCAATAAAAAGCTAACTTGTATGATCACAATATAACATGCTGAGGGAGATTAGCTTGCTAATAATGATGTGGACTTCTAATCCAAATACCAATACCTACTCTGTCTTTCCCAAGGGCATCGTCAAAATCCATGGTCCAAAGGCCATTTCCTCTTCCAAGAGTTGTTCATATTTTTGGTGTTTTGGGTCCATTTTCTGAAATTTCACTTTGTACTCTTCAGAAGGTTCCATTACCTTCTCTAATGATTAATTTGGACCTTATTTTGCCTTGTCTGACAGCTTTTGGATGAGTGTGGCAGAACACCTATTTCTTGGTCAGAAACTTCCCTTATAGTATTGAAAATATCTGGTACATCTGTAATCTCTACAAGCTGACTATTGACATCATTCAATCAACTATCATTATAAAAAATAAATGACTCTAAATTTGTATGTACAACATTTATGGGATGATTGTTGGGTTCCTCCTTGCTAGTTATCATAAACTTCATTTTGTTTTCACAGTACAACTTTCTCAATTGCCCGAAAATTGGGATAGTGGCATAGGAGAAATCTAATTGTAGTGTGCCTCTTAATTTTTCTCCTGAAGATCTTGACAATAGCATGCCAAACCAAGGCGATCTATCAACTACCACCACATCCATTAAAACATTCTTAGCAGGGATTTGATCTAGATATACTACCAAGTCTTTGACTAGACCAAGACAACATACCTTTCTGGAATCAAAAGAATACAAGTCATGATACTCATGAGTTATATCTAGACCTAGTCTCTCCATGATGGCTTTTGGAATTAAGTTATAAGAGGCTCCAGAGTCAAGCATGGAGTTGTGAAGAATGAATTGGTGAATTCTTAAACCGATATAAAACAAAGGAACATCACTATCACCTGATTAACCATCTATGGTCAGACCATAAATCAATTTAGGTTTGTCATCTTCAATATTAACCATGTCAGATGTAGGATCAACTTTAAGCATTTTAACTATGTCAGACTTGCAATGGCTATTTTGACAAGTTCAGTAAGAAGGATTGAAACTTGTAACTTTGAAATTTTAGTTTCTTGATTGAAAGAACTAGTTTTTATCTACCTCATTTTGAACATTGTCTCTTCGTAGTTGATCCTTTTTTTGGCTGTCATGATCCTTGCCAGGAATGCTTGTAGATTGTTGCTGTTTTTTTCTTTGGTCATTGGCTACCAGCTCTTTACCTTTTCTTTGACCTTCTTGAAGAGTTGATTTCTGTTGGATATCTTTCTGCTGTGATGTTGTTCTCTAAGTGATCGGGACATCTCTATTCCTCAAATAATATTGATTCTCCTGAGAACTGAGAGCATTCAAATATCCTCTTTGATAATCATTGGTTTTGTTTTCTAATGCATTATCGCTTTCCAGTATGTAGTCTTCATATTTAGGTTCCTGCACTTTCTTGACATACTTCTCATCTTCAGTCAAGAAAATGGGATGGTGATCTTCCCTAAAGAAGTGATTTTCTTCAACAATTGGTTTTCTTTCATCATCATATTTTCCTTGAGCATAATTCTGCTGCAAAGGATTCTAAATAGGTTTTTGAGATGTCGATGCCTCAAAAGACTTAGGCTCTCTTTGTTTTATCCTATACTGAGGTTGTTGCTGATTTCTGAAGTTAGGATTTCTAACTTGTGACTCTGGAGATCTAGCTGAATTTATCATCAGGTCAGCCATTCTGTCCATGGTTTTGATTAATGCATCAAGTTTCAGATTGGTAGAAGTTAAAGGTTCTTCTTTGATGGTCACTCTCTTTTCCAGTTTCTCATGTTTCAATTGATATTTCTTGATCATCAAGTTTGCTTCCACACTTACCACATTGTTTTGCATATCTTCGAGAGTTGTGGGATCCCTTTCCCTCAACTGATAGGTCATTTTTGGATCAAAAGAATCTGGGTAATGCTAAAGTGCCAAATCTAGTGGAGGTTTCATATTGTCTGGATTAGAATTTTACACCTGATTGAATCTTATGGTGAATTCCTAAACTGTCTCATTAAGATTCCTCTTCAAGGTGTTGTATTCCACCAAGATCTACAACAGATTATTCTTTTCGCACCATCTAGCTAAAAACAACTCATTGAGCCTGGCTGAAGAATTAATAGACTTTGCTTCCAAACCATGGAATCATTTCTTCACGTCTTCGGAAAAAAATTGAGCTATCAACCTCATTTTAGCATCATCTTCATCAACTTCCTCTAAGTAAATGAAGTCAACCATATTATCAATATGCTACTGGCCTATTACTCCTGGGCTACCATCAAACAAAGGAAGCCTCTGACCATAGGTCTGAGGTAATGTTGCCAACTGACCCGGTAACACCAAAGGTGAAAATCTCGCCATAACTCCTAGATAATGGTGGATGGGAATTGCAATGGGCTATGTTGGTTGTGAGGTGTTAGGTTCCTATACCAATAGGAGTCATAATTTTGAATGACTAAGGTTAAGCCTTGTAATGTTGTGCATACCTTTGCTTTCTGCAATTTTTTTCCATATTAAAAAATTAGAAAATGTAAAGAGGGTATGTCCTAGAAGAATAATCAAAGGACAAAAAGAGTAAGAAAAGGTCCAAAAAAATGAAAATATTTGAACCCCAAAGGACAAAAAGTGACCATGAAAGTGTGCAAGACAAAATGCTACTACTATTTACTTTTATGCATAATAATGATTGTGTGCAACTTGTTATTCATGCCACAATCCATGGTAATCAAATTGTTTAATCTTTATTATACCATGCTTTGAATTTTATGTTTATAGTTACAAAATAAAATCTGACCAAACAGTTTAATCTTGGCAGATCATTAGATAGGTAGAGTAAATAAAAGGACCTCATTAGCTTAATCTGAGCCCTTGGATGTTATAAGGTTAGAATTAGATAGTTTTCTTTGTAAAATAAAAATATTGATAAGGGTTTGCTAGCCTAAATGCACCCAAATAAAATCAAGAAAAAATGGTAGGATGAGTAAATGGGTAAGTAGTAGAAAGGTTGCAAAAATATCAAGTGATTACACAAAAGCACTTATGTCATGTTTAAATGCATTCCTCAAATGTGCATAAGTAGTAAACAAATCAAAGGCAATGGTTCACAACTTGGTTTATTTAACATCCCCTCATTCATTTCACCCCTTTACTTACTAATTTCCTACAAATAAGTTCTAAGTGCTCAAATCCTTTAAGTCAAAGAGGCTCGGAGAATTTCTCTGACCTTTGGAGGGACTGGACCCTTGGCTTGATGACTTATGGGCATAAGTGCTAGAATTCCCTTCATAAAAAATTCATCTCCCTACATTGCCCCTCATTTCCCTACAAAAATCACACTTTCCTATGGTTGACACCATTTACCTAGGAAAAGTGAATCACCCCCATGTAAATACTATTTCACCAAAAAACCCACAAAAACACTTTATTCTAAGTATTGAAGGTATGAAAAGCATGAAAATGTGACATTCCACCTTTTTACTTAGAAAAAACACACTCTTCCCTTTATATTTCATATTAATTTCTAACATTATTATGTAAATTCCACGGAATCCCATTATCCCATATTAAATTAAATCCCTATATAAAGTACCCCAACCCTTGGTTTTAATAGAAACTAATACAAATTTCCCATACACAGATATAGCCTTACTTAGTTTACCTAACCCTGGTAAACTTAAGTTAATCCCGTATTAACCTCACCTGACTCCCTAATCCCTCATTAAGCTTGTCTCAATCAGTTTAAACCTTTGATTTATCCCTGAACTAATCCTGAATCGCTATGATTAAATCCCTGGGTCCCCCATCAACTCCCATAATTTCCCCCCACGTAGCTCTTCCACCCTACTATCATTGATCATCACACCCCCTCAGCCAACGGCGCACAACCATATTGGTCGCGCCCGATGGCTGAACGTTAAGCACCTGATAAAGTGGTTTTCCCTAACCCCGCAGATGCTACGTGTCAAATTTTGTATCGCATTGGGTGACCGCTCCAGAATACTTCCCGCACCACAAAAGCGGTGTGATGGCCCTCCAAAACCATTTCCCCCACTTAACCGAAAAACTGTCAACTATTCATTCGAAAGTGAACTTGCCAAAATTAATCATTTTTGTATAAAAGGACGCGAAGCCCTCTTTCGCCCTTTTTCCTTGCATTCTCTATGTAAATTCCGTAAACCATTGCAATCCTTGTGAACACCAAATTTACCACTAGACTTCCAAGTCCACTCCAGAGGACGCTGCAGACAACCCAACTGACCTTTCAGTCTGTACCAGGACTACGCTGTTGGGTAGCGGAGGTCCCGTGTAATAGTTTTGGTCTAATAGCCTATAAATTAGGATAAAAATATTGTAAATCTCCAAAATATGTAGAGCGGGAAATGTAAAAGGTCGAGTCAAAGGGTTGTCCGCCCAAGAAATAATATAAAATAATAGGAATTTAGTTGGTTCGCGGACCATAGGAAGGTATAAATAGAGCACAAGCTCTATGAGGGAAAAGTAGTTCCTTTTGGCATGATTTTCGATCTCAAATGTAATGGGTTTGTGAGGAGAAAAAGTCTGAAAGCGTTTGTAAGTTTGAGTCAAGGGTTTGGGTAGTGGATAGAGGCTCTGCATCTGTGTGCGCAGAGGCTTGGAAGAGTTCGCAGCTATGTGCGCGGACCTCTATAGCTGAGTGCGCAGGGCAGACTTGAATGTATTGGTGACAAAGTGGAAATAAAGATAAGTTTCTTCTGTAAATTTTGTGTTAAATCTGAATTATTGCAGATCTAAATTTTTGTAAGGTTAAAATATTGTTGATCTATGCTCATATGCCTATATTATGAATGTATGTGAATCTAAGGTTATTCTAAGTGCGTGTACCACTTAAATATGTTAAATGTTTACTTAAAGACCCTTCTAAGTAGATATGATTTACAATACTTCATCAAATAGATTAGATCTGTAAACAGTGCGCTAATAATTAGTAACTATTATTCTTGGTTCGGATCTGCGCAAAACAAAGCAACTCGAAGCTGCAAAATGGTGCACGAAACCTCCATACCACATCTATACATCCAAAGGCTGCGGAAACCTAGTTATAGCACCCTCCCCTACTACCTCAGGTTAGAACTCAGTTCACGCTCCATGGATTGTTGCCAAAAGGGCTGGTAACTTCGAGATTTGTTTGGCTAAATAATTTTTTTGAACTTGGGTCATGCCCATATAAGCCAACAAATGATTCTGTTGCTGGGACCAAGATTTGCTTAAGGGGTGTCTGATGTGGTGCATGAACTCTATAGAAAAAGCGCTGAAGGATCGAAGGGACCAGGAATAGTAGTAGTTCGGAGTACGGTGGCAAAGTTGACAATGATGAGCACGATCCAGCTACCAGTATTCAAAGGAGTGAGAAGTGAAGACCCAGAAAAATTTTGGTTCGTGCTAACCTCAGTATGGAATGCACATAGAATTGCATATGATAATATCAAAAAGGCTACCTTAGTTAGCACATTGCAAAAACGGGCGCTGACATGGTACATAAAGTACTCAAGCAGTCACCCAACTACGGGGATAGCAGAAATCTAGACCAAACTAAAGAAGGAGTTTAGGCGGCCAAAGTCAGAAACACAGTCGATCATAGGGTTCAAAGAGATTGCAATGATGCCTGATGAAACCCTGTGCGATTTGGACCAAAGACTGAAAAGTATTATTCGCGAGGCTAACATGACATTGATGGATGCGTAGCGCTGCACTTGGTTTATGCCATCCTTAACACCACATCTGAGGACAGCTTTGTCACAACAAAAGATCTCAACCCAAGCTGAAGCATTAGAGACAACGATGAGGTTGTAGGAGATTGTGTTACAAGACCTGGGGATGGGAGTTCAGCAAATCCAAATGTAGATCCAAAATTTGTGTTTGGAAATGAAGAAGTTAAAACAAGAACAAACATCGCGACCAAAAGTCCAGGAGGAAGTATGGTGTATAAAGTGTAGGAGCCTGGGGCACGATAAAGATCACTGTCCGATCTCAGTGAATTATGTGGCAACCGGGGGACCAACACCATTGTGACTATAGGCACAGACAGGGCCAAGCATAAAAACCCCACTCTGGTGCACAATCTATTAGGTGGGAGGGAAACAAAACACTAATAACTGTCATCTACTGCCAAATCACAACCAGGCCCCCTAGGAACTATTTTGCAACTTTTGCAGATCGGTGGGCCATGAGGAAAGAGATTGTCATAGCTAGCAATTATTAATGGACCAGTCACCTTCTTACAGTATGTAGACTGAGACACGAGGTTAGGATCCAGTTGTGACGATCGTACGTGGTGGGTTCCAAGGCCGAGGACGAGGATCGGTTGGAATAGCACTAGGAAGGGGTCGTGGGCAGCTAATCTGTTAGAACTGTGGAGGTCCAGGACATTACGCACGAGACTGTACCAACCCAACTAGAATTTCATGCAGTTATTGTGAGCGATTTGATCATGAGCTAATAGATTTCCCTATGCTGATAGCACATATTTGTGAAAAATAGGCAACGCAACCAACAACAACCCAAAACGTGCAGATGATGAGGTCGAAACCCCATGAGGAGGATCCCAAAGTAAACATGGTACTCAGAAGTGGCACGGCCATAGGAGTGGGTAGAACAAGTAGGGAAGATGTAGGGGTTGGTAAGGAGACATATCTGGAAGCTAGGGAAAGCTTCACAAAGGTCTCTACCCCAGGTAGTAGGGATCAACCTGAGCCGGACAGGGATCCCTTGATGATAACTACCCTTTTAGAGACATTTATAAAATTTCTCTGTGATAATAGGGTAGCTAAAGGCTTACATGAATTGATAAATAGATTTGCAGGATGGAATGAACCTTGTGTAGTTAGAAAGTTGGGAAGACATGTATCGCGAACCATGAGGGAAATGTGACTAACAGCGCAGATTGGTGATTGTGAGATGGATCAGGTCATTTTGGATCTGGGCTCAGATGCCAATGTACTGCCTAAGCAGACTTGGGAGTGCATGGGTAAGCCTAAACTACAATGGTCCCCTATCCAATTGTGGATGGCAAACCAGCAGAAGGTCCTACCCATGGGAAGGCTGCAAGGAATTACGGTAGATATTGACAGCACAAGTACTCAGATAGACTTTGAAGTGATTGAAATCATGGATGAAAGTACACCTTATCTTGCGTTGTTAGGAATAGATTGGGCTACTGACATGAATGGGGTTATCAATTTAAAGAAGCAGACCATGATATTTGAATCAAAGTCACTCCGCATAGTCGTTACGGTAGATCAAGCTGAAGGAACGCGCTATATTGAACCCATGTGCAATAAAGAAAGTGACGAAAAATTAGATGGTATCTACAGAATAGCTACACAAAGGTAGGAATGGGTCAAGACAATGGAGGATAGAGGACTATCACGGGGCTATGTAGAATCTTGCACCACCAATTTAGATGAAGAAGATGAGCAGTGGCGTAACAGGTTGAACGGAGTGACCATGTTACACTGCAATATGGTGACTAAATCTCTATACTGCTTATGGGCCCAGGATCGTAAATTGTCGACGTATGATGGGTTAACACTAATAGATGAATTCCTGACCAAATTTGAAATCGCAGTACCAGAGCACCAATGGTTTGATGCGTTGAAGTGGGCGTTGCATGTGACACCTGCGTGATGGTGGGGAACACATGAAGGGACTTTCAAAGATTGGCGCGATTGCAGGCGCACGATGAAGATTAGATTTGGGAAGCCAGAACTACGCATAATGGAGAAATACAATGGACATGATGACCTGCACATGCACCTTACCAGATGGATCAAAGCCTATGGAGAGGAACCTCAACCAGAATGGGTGCACTTATTTTATCACATCCTGGACGTCATTCCCAGAAACTGGTATACTGAAACGGAGCTCCAACACGACACAGGTGAATGGGATATCTTACGCGAAGGGTTCTTGTTGACATTCCTCTTTGAAGATCAATGGATGGATCTCGTGGATGACGCGTTATAGCTGGTAAAGGCCGTCATTTTCAAGATGCCATTAGAGCTAGAAGAAACTATACAGCTCGACTGGTCGTGATAACTGAGCCAAGCTCTCGAATGCTATAATGTCCAGGTAGAAGATGATGAGGATGATCCAAGAAATGTCAATATTCCAGAATCAGAGGGGAGTTGTGAGGTGTGTAGACCCAAAATCGAAGATCCAGATATCATGCCGCCATTGAAAACGAGACAAGTCAATATCAGAACATAAGAGGAGTCAAAGTATGCAATGCCTGGGGACTACTAGGATGACGCCATAGTGGAGAAGGTTGTCGAATTTCTTTGGGAATATCGAGATTTATTCCCAACAAAAATCTCAGAGCTAAAATGGATCCTGGAAGACTTGGGAATGATGAAGATAACATTTAAACCAGACGCAAAACTAGTTAAACAGTGACCCTACCAATTGAATCCAAAATATAAAGCAAAGGTCCATGAAGAACTGGACAAGATGCTGGCAGCAAGAATCATTGAAGCAATCGAGGAGTCTAACTGAGTAAGTTCGATGGTTGTGTTGGAGAAGAAACAAAAGGGTGAGAGTAGCATCTACGTGGATCTCAGGAAGCTCAATGACCCCTGTGTTAACAATCCTTTTCCAACACCCTTTACAGATGAGGTATTGGAAAATGTGGGGAGGGGGGGGCACGAAGCCTACTCCTCCACGGATGGGTTCTCAGGATACCACAAGATCAAGACTATGCCAGAAGACAGGGGTAAAACAATGTTCACCACTGAATGGGGTTGCTTTCAGTACAGAGTGATGCTCTTTGGACTAAAGAACGCGCTGATGACATTTTCACGAATAGTGGTAGTGGAATTCAACGAATTTATACACAAGTTCTTAGAGGTCTATCTTGATGACTTGACCGTGTTCGGACTGGTTAAGAAACACGTAGTGAGCTTACGGTTAATGTTGGATACTTGCCGCCAACACCAGATTGTGCTAAATCTAAAGAAGTGTACTTTCCTTGTCCCATTCGAGAACCTGTTGGGCCATGTGGTCTGCAAGCAAGGCCTGATGGTGGATCCAAAAAAGATCACTGCCATACTCAATCTGCAAGCTCTGTGATGTGTCAAACAACTATGCTCCACACTGGGACACATGGGATACTATCGAAAGTTCATTAAAAGCTACGCTTAGATCATGGCTCTGATGGAACAATTTCTAAAGAAGGATGCTACTTATTTCTGCAATGAGGAATGCAACAAAAGTCTAGAGACGCTTAAGGAAAAGATGGCATCCGCCCCAATATTGGTCTTTCCGAAATGGGACGTCGAATTTCATGTGCATGTCAACGCGTCATGTATCACATTGGGGGCGGTACTTACTCAACTAAGAGCAGAAGGAATTGACCGTCTGACTGCATTCGCAAGTCACCGGTTGTCAAAAATTGTGAAGAATTACTCCACTACTGAGCAGGAGGGATTAGTGATGGTATACGTGCTTCAAAATTCTACCACTATCTGCTCGAGGGGCACTTTAAGATGTATATCGATCACTCTGCATTAAAATACCTAGTCAATAAGCCTGTGTTGTGGGGGCGCATTTGTAGATGGTTGCTGTTATTCTAGGAATATGACTTTGAGGTCGTTGTAATGCTGGGATGTCTAAACGCAGGCCCCTATCACCTGTCTCGAATTGAGACTGGTGAAGAGCCCACAAGTTTAGAGGATGGACTCGTAGATGCACATCTATATACGGTGTGCATAGCAGATGGCCATTTTGAGGATATAATCCATTTCTTAACTATATGAACCGCGCCGCAGGGATATTCGGTTCAGCAGAAGAAGGAATTGGTGATACACGCAACAAACTTCACCGTGATTTCTGAACACCTCTATAAAATGGGCAATGAAAAAATATTAGAATGTATGTCCCAATGTTTGAGCAAGGACAGATCATGGTCAAGGCACATGGGGGGGGCTTGCTGGCGGACATTATGCAAGCTGTGCCATAGCCCAAAGGATTCTTCGTGTAGGATTATGGTGGCCCACTCTACATCAAGATTTGAAAGCATACTGCCGACCCTGTGATGTATGTCAACGGACGGGGAAACCATCGTGGAGAGATGAAATGCCGCTCTAGTCACTGATGATGCTACATCCATTCGAGAAGTGGGAAATCGACTTCGTAGGACCTATCGAGCTGCAGACCATAGGAAGGTATAAATAGAGCATGGCTCTATGAGGGAAAAGTAGTTCCTTTTGGCATGATTTTGGATCTGAAATGTAATGGGTTTGTGAGGAGAAAAACTCTGAAAGCATCTGTAAGTCCGAGTTGAGCGTTTGGGTAGTGGATAGAGGCTCTGCAATTGTGTGCGCAGAGGCTTGGAAGAGTCCGTAGCTATGTGTGCGGACCCCTATAGCTGAGTGCACAGGGTAGATCTAAATGTATTGGTGACAACATGGAAATAAAGATAAGTTTCTTTTCTAAATTCTGTGTTAAATCTAAATTATCACAGATCTGACTTTTTGTATGGTTAATATATTGTTGATCTATGTGCATATGCTTATATTATGAATGTATGTGAATCTGAGGTTATTCTAAGTGCATGAGCTGATTAAATCTGTTGAATGTTTGCTTAAAGACCCTTCTAATTAGATCTAATTTACAATACTTCATCAAATAGATTAGATCTGTAAATAGTACGCTAATAATTAGTAAAGATTATTATGGGTTCAAATTGCGTGAAACAGAGCAACGCGAAGCTGCAGAATGATGCGCAAAACCTCCAGACCACATCTAAACATCCCAAGGGTGCAAAACCCTGGTTCTAGCACCTTCCCCTGCTATCTTGGGTGAGACCTCAGTTCGCTCTCAGCGGACTGTTGCCAAAAGGGCCAGTAGCTACAAGGTTTGTTTGGCTAAATAATTTTTCTGAACCTGGGTTAGGCCCATATAAGCTAACATACGCCAACCACTGCAGCTATCGTGAACCACCATTTTTAGAGCCAATTCACCCAGTTTCCAGGTATTTCACCACGAATTACCTCTTACCTCTGCAAGTTTCAAAACCTTTAGCCTATGCAGTGTTTTAATTAAAAAATTGAGTAAGAATATTGCCAATTTAAGAGGTGCTTCCCTAAACCATCTGAAAGTCTCAAAACCTTTGTTAAAGTCCCTAGAGCCTAATTCAAATCCACAAGAACTGAATTATGGTTGCCCCTATCGCCATGGACATTAGATCCATTACCACTCCACATTTAGACCTAGACCACCTTCCCCTGGCTGACAGGGATTTCCAAATCAAAGACACAACTTCAACAGAGCTTCTGCTCAAAATTCATTTCTTAAACAAAGACAGACACCTGAAGCATACAAATGATATTGGCCTCTGGGAGTTCAATTTACCCAGATATCGGTTACTCCAAGTTCATATCTTTCCTGAAATCGTTCATATGTGCTATGGATGCTATGTCCCCAACCATAGAGCCATAACGTCCCATGACTAGAAGGTTATATTCACTATCACAACTGAGTCAACTAATGAAATTTTGTAGTTCCAACCAGGGTCAAACCTAACCCCACTCTCAATTGGAGACCTGTTGGACCTGTATCCCAAGCTAAGCCCATCAAGATTGGCCCAATTGTTCCAAATCCTCATTAGAGAGGAAAAACACATCCCTAAGGAATCCCCTCCATATGTATCAACTATTTTCTCTCAATGGGGCCATTACATTGTAACCATGATATCATGTGTTTTGGTTTACACTACAAGTGAATACATTGAAGAACTTATTCTTGCTTTCATGTCCATTTATACCCCAAGGTAGCCTCTTGCAATCACATATGACTTTGCCAAATTCATAGCTAATAGGATGCATGAGCAGTTCACAAGAATGGGAAATGAGAGGGTATTCAAATACTCCTCTATATTGTACCATCTGTTTTTGTATTATCAGTCAGATAAGTTTCATTTTACTCTCCAGAAGCTTGACACCAAGGGCCAGCTGAGATCTGTCATTTTCTGGACCCCACTTTTCCATGAGTATAGATCACCTTATACATAATCTGACTTCATAGATTATTTTGTGTAACTAATCATGACTATGTTCATTAGAAATCCTCCACCTAGGATAAGTCCAGAGATAAAAAGAGTCCTCCAACTTTCCAAGAAAACCAAAGTGGGAGATTGGTACCTTTACCAAAACCACACAGAAATCAGAATATATGGTTGCCTCCTTGCACCATATAAGTTGCCAAGATACCTCCCCATGAGGTTGTTTGCCTTAGAATATTACAGATAGATCATTGATGCAGATGAGGTCAACTTTGTCAATGCCAAGAAGAAGTTCTATTTCAAAATAAAAGACTAGGTAGGTCCCTTCATATGCAATTCCAGAGAGGCAGGGAAAGAGGCAAACCTGATCTTGCAAAGCTTGAAATTCCAAAGGAGTTTTGTATAGAGATATGACCCTTTAGAATTCATTACCAAGAAAAGGAAAAATTTCAAGCTAGGACCTTTTATCCACCACCCCATACCAGAAATAGAGACATATGCCAATCAAAATATGGGTGGAAAATAGCTTACTAGACAGCGACAACACAAAGGTAGATGTAAAAAATGTCTGATTGATTTGGAAAAGTAGCTTGATGAAAGATCTTTTGTACAGGTACCAGAAGAGCAAGAAAGAGCCATGACCACCCCTTTAGTCATGCAAACTCCTCAGAATGAGGAGAAAAGTCCAAAAATAAATAGAGAGGGAGCTTCCACTTCAAGAATGGACACATCTAATTTGCAGCAGGAAACAAGTCACAACAAGAGGCAAAGGCTCATTCTAGCCTTCAAACAGGAATATACAGAAGGATCTACACACGTAACCCACACAGAGGTAGACAGAAGCAAGCCCACAACTCCATCTGAAGACATATAAGAGCCTTCCACATCACGACTCAGATGTTGGAAAGACAACTTAGTGTGGAAGTGTCTTCCTTTAGTAGGCCTACTGACAAAGACCAAGACATAAAGGACAGGTATAAAGAAATCAAAATGAGGAATGAGAAGCTTAAAGCCCAAACATATGCTCAATACCTAAAGCTCACTCCCACTAATCAAACAAGGCTAATGTCATCCTTTGACATCAAGGAGGGAAAGCTGCAGATGTCCTTTATCAAACCTACAACACAACAACCCAAGACATCATCAAATTACAAGAGAGTTGACTTTGAAGTGTTGGCAAGGGATATTCATCCGATAGAACAAATAGAACTGCACAAACAGGCTGGAGAGATGATATACTCCACCCTAACAGGTAAAGCCATAGCTGCCCATTACCTACAAAACTCAGTAAATAACATCTCAACATAGTTTTAGTTGGAGAAGGCATACTCACGGGCCAAGGGTACAAGAATTAAGTCATTGGAAGACTTGGTTATTGAGTTGGGACATGATCCCAAAGATATAAAAGCTATTGAGTAGATGATAAATAAGAAGAATGATGATATTGCTGCACTGAAGAAGCAATTGAAAATTCCCCAACTGCAACATCCTCAAACGCTGGAAGTTTTGGAGAGCTAAACCAGACATGAAGAGTTGATGGACTTGGTCCTAAAACTCAATGATTAGCTAAAGGAAATAGAGAAAGAATTGGATAATTTAATCCAAATGAAACAAACTGACATTGCATCAACTTCTAACAACGTCATCCCTACAGTGTCTACAGTAGTCCCTTCCATTCTGGCAGCTTCGCTTTCACCAACAACTCCACTTGCCACATCATTGCCAGTTAAAGCGGAATCTACAACAAAAAGTACACCAGGAGAGGATGCAGATAAATTAGTCAAGGCCATGAATGAAATGTCCATCCAAGCCACTGAAATGACCAGACTAAGAGGAAAGGTGGCAAGTTTAGAAATTGGTTATAAACTTGCCCAAATTATGCAAAAAGAAGAAACTAAGAAGGCCAATAGGATGAATGAGAGAACTAAAGCTATGGACAAAGACTTGACATTGGAGAAACCCCTTGGGAAAGCCAAGGAACTGTTATGGGCCAATGTCATTGACTCTGTCAAGGATATTTGGCCATCTATTCAAGTTATTTTTGTGCAGACATAACTGATAAATATAGCTACAGTAGCTATTCAGAATGTCAAGGAGGAATTGGGTGACATGCCAAAGGATGCCAATAGAATCGTCCATTTCCTTAACAACAAAAACATATATGAGATTCAGGAGCTAAATATAGAAGACATAATTGAAACTATTTTTGAAATAAGAAAGGTTATTTCCAAGAGGAACCTAATGCTAAACTTGGAGGAAAAGTGCAAGAACATGCAGGTCGCCATTGATAGATTCATGGCCAAATTCCAAATTTTGAGGGAAAAATGATTGCCTGGTCCATTGGCCATCAATGACAAGCTTATGAAAAAATAAGACTATGACAATAGACTCGGGCATTTGGCTAACGAATAAGCTAGCACTTCATCTATTAAAGCCCTGCCAACAGGTAAAGTTTTATTTAACACTTTTTAGAACCTTTTTTTTCTCCAACATGAGGTAAAACACTTATTCATCACCAAGCTGAATTTTTCCAAGTATACTGAAGCTGATGAGATATACCGAAGGATGATGAATGTCAAATCACCTGATGCAGAATGGTGGGAAAGCATGACTGATTTATTGTGAGAAATTTATAGTGGAAAGTTATTGCACAGTAAAAATAGAGTAACCAGGTAAATAGATGAAAATAGGATAGTAGGGTCAAAGAGTATCAGGTGAAAGATAAAAATTGAAGAAGATTCCAGCGTAAGAGACCACAACTGCAAGCCAACATAAAGGGCTACAAATCCAACCATAAAAGCTAGCAGTACCACATAAAAAGGGACATCATGAAACAGTTCAATAGTTGTCTCTATCTTCTCGCAAGAAGCTATTTGTATTTCCTAGATTAAATCTCAAGTTTGTTTTGAGATATTTTGTAATAATTTTTGTATAACTACTTCACCATTCGAAGTATGTAGGGTTGATTCTTAGACATTTATATAGACCTTTTTTATCAAATACTGTAAGCTATTGTATTACTGATTAGACCAGCAAGCTGGATTAATGAATAAAGACAAGACATTTCACAGGATTCATGTGTAGAGTGAAGTGCAGACAAGTATTTTCTCTTGTGTCATTATATTTCTTTAAAGGATTTCCACAAATCTTTAATGCATCTAAAATCTGAATGCTATAATATGGAATGATATCTTAGAATTTGCTTCGTTGCACTCTGTTTTAACTATTATGAATTTTAATGTTTTCTACTAATTATCTGAGTTAAGGAATTATTGATTGCTACCTAGTTTAGGTAGTTTCCCTCTAATCTATAGTAAATGATTCTTAATTTCCCTTTGCTCATGATTAATCTTTGTTCCTCCTTTTAATCCCAGTCTGAGAATTTTTATGTGCTCTCTCACCCTGGTTAAGATCATTTCACCCATCCAGCCCAAAGACTTGCACTTTACTCTACTAGCTTGCCCTTTGAACACTCCCTTTAGTGATTTAATTCCAGTTCTACTACCCTTCTTTGACTCCATAGCCCAATGGTCCAAAGACATCATTCTATCCATCTATTTTAAGGATTCCACCATCCAATCTTCAATAGAAATCAAAACCCCGTGAACCTTCAGAACTAGCCTAAAATCCCAACAAACAAAGCTAAATCATATAGAGAGAGCCCTCTTTAAGTCATGGGTTTGCTAGAGCCTATACTTAAAATATTGGTTTGTGGTTACCTCCATCCTTTCCTTCTTCTGAGAACTTCTAGGGTAATGTTCTGAGAGATAACATGAGGAAGATGAAGGGAATTAAGTGGATGTTTTTGGAGATGAAGTAGAGGGTATGGTAGAAGATAAGCACTCAAATTGATATTGGATATAAGCCTTTTCAACAGTGATCTGTAACTGATCTGCTAGGCTTTGAAGTTTGTCAAAATTTGACCAAATCTCGTGCTCAAGTTTTAAAGATTCAGAAGTAGTAGAAGGTCAGTTAAACAATGACTTTGGGTTAGAAAGATATAAGTCAAACTTTATACGAATGAAAAATTCTTCAGTAAGACTAGACTCATATTTTGATCGAAACAAGGATAACTCAAATTTAATGTCGAAAGGTATATCCTCGAGACTATGCAGTTTATCTGGTAAGGAAATGGTCCTTTCCAATTTAGGGGTTTCAGTCTCGCAGATAGTGACCTTAGGATTTCTCAAAAACCTCTTAGGGTTATCAACCAAAGAAGGAGGATTAGGTTTAGGGTTTAACCTGGTGTATCTTTTAGAAGTCAGTATCTGAACAAGGTCAGGCTCAATAGGATTAGATCTAAGACTTTTAGCTAAACTTAGATTATTTATAAAGGAAATTCTTCAATAGTGAAATCTGAACCTGGTAATGATTAAGAGCTTACCAATAGAAGGAAGTCTGATCGAACTTGTCATATGTACCTATCTTTTCTTTTGAGCAAGCTTTGATTGTCTTCAATCGAATCAACTGGACTAGGATGCATAATTTGCCTTGTTGTCTCCTTGAGGTCAACTTCTACAATCTAGGCACTACAATTTCTGAATAAGCCTTTGTAAAGCTTAGTCCCCTCATCCAAAGGACCAAATGTTAATGAGAATTAGTCATACACCCAAGGAAAATGAACCTTTCATTCCTTGGCAATGGCGCTAGTATGTTATCATTCCTCTGGATCTCCAAGGTTGAGGAAGAGTCTGGATGAGGTAACCACAAACCAGTCTTTTAGTTTGGTATCTAGCCCTACCAAGACAGAGAGGGCTCTCCTGAAAGGATCACAGCTAGGAGGGCTAGATATATTAGGGTTTAGGCTAGATGTAAAGTGCAGGGGGTTGTTTGATTTGATTTTGGTCGGGTAATCACAAGGATGGGTGATTTAGGTCAGAGGGACTAGGTCAGGGCGAATGAGATATGATTGTAGACATTTAAAGGGGCAAGGTATGTATGAAGATCAATAATTAAAAGGTGATTTGATGAGATGGTTTAATACTGATGAGGAGTTAGAAGAGCATAAGAAATGTATTCTTCCTAAACTTAGGAAAAATGGACAAAGTATGATAAATTACCCAAAACAGAGCATGAGCAAACATGTATTATGCCTTTGAACTTGTAAATTACCATATAACAAACATGGAATGGTTTACGAACTGATAAAACATTGATACAAATGATCACAAAGAATAAACAATGCTAAAAATTAATACCACATGTATCCCAGAAAAATAGTTGCAACTCATCTATTGAAAATTGCCAAAATCTAATACAATTATCTCTCATCACTAGTATTGCATCCTATTGATTCCAACCTTTAAATTACTAAGAAAATACATAATATAGGCCAAAACCCAACTCATCCTAGGCTCAGGGGTCGAATCCATGAGCGGAGGAGCAGTTGCAAGAAAGGATGAACTGATAGTTGGAGTGTAGGGTGGTCAAAATGACTCATTTGTCACTCTAGCAAGCTGATTATTACATGCCACATAGGGCATCTAACTGATGATCTACCCTACATAAAAGTAAAAACATAATAATTACATCATCTAGATCAATTACATAGGTAAAACTTGAATTTCCCATAGGTAAAAGTCAATTTGCAATGAAACAGTGAAAATTGTGGAAAATTGTCAAATGCACAGCGACCTGGTTAAACGCATAGTGACCGTGGTCAAACGTGTAGTGTCCTCTTCAAACAGGCTATTGACTGCCTTCCTGATGTCCAAATCTAGCACATGATAGCTAATTGGAAAGATTATCCTGTCTAGTTTCCAGAACTATCCTTGATCTTCAAATTAGGCTTGATTGTTCCCTTCAAAATTGCAATATCCCAAGACTACTCAAACGCGCAATGACCAAGCCATAAAAGAGGCAGAAAGGTGATTTTTTGGTAGTTTTTGACCCTTTTGGTAGACCAGTTTTGCTCCAAATTCTTAGAAAACGTATAGGGTGCATGTCCTCATCATTATGAATCCAAAAATGCTGACCATTTTCTCATTGGATGCTATAAGAAAGATCGCATCGTCCTAGGTGATGCGCATTTGACCATGTTGACTATGCCAAAATTTCTTCCAAGAACAAAACAAAACATATCTTACCAAAATTGTTCAAAAATGGCCAAAATTGGTGGGCTGATAGCTAGCTATATGTTTGAGGCATGGAGTGATGCCTCAGCAAGGATATCCAACCTCTTTTTGTCGTCTCGCTTGGTCAGGGCCTCAATTTTTGCATGAGCTCATTTGATCTTGGCCCTTGCAATTTTGTCTCTCATAGCTTAGTGTTTTTCCATACTTCTTTGAATATCATTATCCTTCTTGGACTTTTCTAGGAGGTTCTCCACATGATCATTTACCTTCTCAAGCCAATATTCTCAGTTTTCATTTACCATATTGGCAAATTGCTCATTCAAGGGGAGTTCATTGGCTAGTTCTTCCTCCCTTTTCCTTTCTTGCTCCAAGGCTCTTTTTAGGCCTCTAGTACTTGGCCTTGTTCTTGGCACCTATTCCTCAAGTGGCTCACCATACTGCCCATATGCCTCATCAAGTAAGGCCTTTGCCTTTTCAGCCTCTCTCTTTTCCTTTCTGAGCTAAATCTCCATGAGCTCATGTTTGACCTCAAACTACCTATTTTCCTGCTTATAGTAGGAAATGATCCATTTTACCCTTTGCAAGTTGACCTCGACCTCACCTATGAGTGCATTCTTCTCCTTGATGACAATAGTTGTGCTTTTACTATCATCATGCTCATTTGAGTCAACTAACTCTAAATTATTCTCTATCTCATGGAGGTCTTCTTCTTGCTGCTGGATTTCTGTGTCTACAACTTTTCCCTTACCCTCCTGTACCTGCTTTGTTGATGAAGAAGGCAAGACTCCTTCCAAAATCAGTGGGGCAAATGCTTTCCTATGCACTCTATGAAAGCTATGTGCCAAGGTACCTAAACTATCTCTTTTGAGTTTGCTACTCTCACCATGCTCAATATGCTCCTGCTCACTGCCTTCATTTCTGCCAGGTGAATTAATAGGCTCATGAAATGGTGATGATGGAGGTGATGGTGTGGCTGACTCATAATATGAAGATGAATGATGTATGGATTGAGGTGGGGGAATGCAGGTGGATGCATGAGAGGATGAAGGTGCCTCTTGGCCATGCTGAATAGGTGGGATTGTGAAAACCTCATTGGATATGAAGGTGTCACATGCAATGTTAAGCTAATCAAGGCAGTGTAGGACTATCATTTTAATGAGAGAATGCTAAAATATGCTATGCATTTGATGATCATGATCTTTCCTTCGGGAAATGTTTGACATCTTGTCAATATCCCGGTAATGATAGTATGTCAGATTGAACATTTTGACTCTTGTAAAATGCATGAGTAGCTGAATATGATAGGAATAGAGCCTAGAAAACCTACCCTCACGTGTGAAGTGCTTCATGATGATTTTCATCATAGGAACATATCTGTCTAGGAGGTAAGAGAAAGGAAAAATACTCCTTCTTTCATTCTTGTGGCTAGGTTTAAGATTTGGCTTATAGTAGCAATAATCCAAGTCTGCCTGTTTAAACCACTTTTCCCCAATATCTGGGATCCCAGTAGAAGCTGATATGATAGAAGAAGATATGGTAAATGTGACACCAACAAAGGTTTCTTGATTGTCATGGAGGTTAATAATCAACTGTCTGGTCAATTCATAATGATGTTATGTCCTTTCCACCTTGTCACAAAACTCAAAACAGCCCATATGTTCGAAGCTTGTGATAGTGATGGGAGATGCCATGAGCTCTCTAGTGTTGGTTGGTTCATATTTGATGATTTTCCCTCCTTTTTCATATTTCCTCCTTTGTTGTTTTTCTCCATCACTCTGACTTGTGTGTTCTTCTTCTGCCATGATTTGTTGCTTTTAAAACCCTAGGGGAATGGTAGAATGGACTGTGGGTATGGGAAATGTGGAATGATGTGAGGAGAGATGATGAGGAGGAGATGGGGATATGTGGAATGAGGGAGGTGATAAGGAATAATGATGAAAACTAGGAAATGTGATTTGAGATGGTTGGAATGCTAAACTAGGGTTTGATCTTAGGAAAAACAACAAACAACTTAATCCCTATGTAGGTGAATAATGGAAGGAAGGAGTGAGTAATCTTTCCACCAACTTGATTAGCTGAAGTAAATAGTGATCAACTTGGAAACTTGGTGGTGATGGAGGTTTTCTAGGGAAATTTGGCTCCTTCCAGGCGAACGCGTAGCGACCTAGGAAAAGGCGTAGCGACCTAGTCGAGCGTGCAACGACCTCTATAGGATCACAACGTCGTTATAGATAACACTAGGATTTATGGCAAATGAACAACAACCTCTATAGGAGCACAGTGACCAGGCTAAATGCTCAACAACCATGCTGAAACCATTCTCTTGCCCAATTTCACCTTAAAATCACCAATTTTCTTTTGCTGATGAGTTGCGAGAGTGCTAGAGTGGAAATTAGGCTTCATGAGTGTCTTGAGAGGCTTTATACTTGAATGGACTTTAATTTATGAGTTGGCATACCCACTTTCTAATGTTTCTTGTCATTTCCAATTTCTCATATTAATGTTTTTTTGACATTGTGACCTTTTTGCTCTTGAGAGGTGGATGATGCTATGGCAATCCTGATTTTGACTTTCTACTTGGGATGCTTTTGGCAATGGACTTGAGTATGCATCTAAAAAGTAACTTATTACATATAGTAGACATAAAATTACATAAGCAAAAAGAAAATCATTACATCTGTTTGCAGTTTTAACTTACAAACTTGGAATAAAATCCCTTCTTGAAATCAAATTTAGGGCTTTCAGTAACTATGGTTACATGTTTTGGAAAGCTTTATTTAACTGAAAAATATATTATTTTCTTGACTTTCATACTTTGCCGACCTTATGCAGTGAGATGGTGATTTATTGGACCTTGGAAAAATAGAACCTAGGTAACCTAATGGAACCTCAAATGACTGAATCTTAGGTGGATTTGACTAATATAAAATATGATGAAACGAGCCTTCATGTTCAATGGTAACCCACAAGACACATGAAGGAGGGTCAACAAATACAAACTTTTAAGAGGGAAAAGTAATTTTGGACTTTGGTCTACCATCAGTGAATTTTTTTTTCATGATGACCTGAGTGGAATGCAAAAAATTTCAAACGGGACTCTAATATGATATAGCTATGCTTACATGTTTTGGAAAACTTTATTTAACTGAAAAATATATTATTTGCTTGACTTTCATATTTTTCCGACCTTATGCAGTGAGATGGTGATTTATTGGACCTTGGAAAAATAAAACCTAGGTGACCTAATGGAACCTCAAATGTCTTAATCTCAAGTGGATTTGACTGATATAAGATGTGATGAAATGAGCCTTCATGTTCAATGGTAACCCAGAAGACACATGAAGGAGGGCCGACAAATACAAACTTTTGAGAGCGAAAACTAATTTTGGACTTTGGACTACCATTAGTGAAAAAAGCTTTTCATGATGACCTGAGTGGAATGCAAAAAATTTCGAATGAGACTCTAATATGATATAAATTGATATCTGGTGACAGTATGCAAATACAGACTCTAACAACGGTCACCCAATGTCCATGAACCACCCTTAAAAAAATGTTATTCTGAGTTAAATAATGAATTAAGTAGGAATCTAGAATATTATGTATATAATCATCTCGTCTGAGAGTAATGGGAAAGTAACTACCATGGAAATTAAGTTCCAGAAGACAAAAATAAAATTGTATCATATAGTTCTTTTTGTGAAGAAAACTAAGTAGAGAAAACCTATTCATGATATTATAAATAATAAATAAAAGAATATTTTAAAGTGGAAAACAATCTATGTGTAATTATTACTTTTTCCTTTAGATGATGTTACATTATAAATTGTAAAAGCTTCTAATGAAGTTCAAACACAAAGGGAACCAGGGTAGAAATTAACAAAGAAACATTGAATATTGACTACTATTCATACATTCATATAGGAAAATGAAAACCACAAAAATGCTGACAGTATAAATTTTAACTCATAAACACATTGGACGGAAACCCAAATAGACACGAGTTGAGCTATTAAATGCAAGTACACATTAACAAAGAAAATTATTTATATTACCGTCCCAGTTTCACACTGTGTGCAAATAATCTAGCAATTCCACAATAGATTACAAATACTAATTTGGGTTACGAAACCAAAGTAACCTTTTCAAGAGATCATGTAACTAAAAGAGTGGGTATAATAGTAACTAGAAGTCCCTCCATACCGAACACAAGGACTAGATAAATCAGACAAATATTTCCCTAATAAAATAAGACAGTGTTATTACAGTCAAAGAAAATGGAACACTTGACTCTAAAATTATCTTAGATATCATAGACATCCTAGGAGAACTTTCATGATTTCTAGAACTCCATAAAATGGACTTCGTCGACATAGATGAGGAAGAGTCATAAAAAGTGATTCAGTCAAGCATTTGGAAGTTGTGCTAGCCAAATTATCAACGACAAAATATGCATACGTACGAGGCGAGTTTATTAAGTTATAATTATAATGATTTTATGAATCTAGTTAAAATGTCCATGCTAGGAGAATGAGGATAATAATAATGATATTTTATACCTAAGGGGCACTCGTCAACCTAGCGCACACAACTTTGTATCCATAAGAATAAAAGGAATGGAGAGTTTTGTAAATATGTAACATTGTCACAAGCAGGGCAATAAGTACTGTTGAGTCATAAATAAAAATTCAGAGGAGCAAATAATGTACCCCTAGGTATAATTTTAACAGGGTTCTAACATTGAGCTAAGACCTGAAAGTGCAGTTGGTCAAGGACTATAGGCCCCCAATAGAACTTGGAAAACAAAATAAAATCAATTAGAGAAATTGAAAAACCAGAGTAAGAAACAGAAAAACAAAAAATAAACAAATACCCTTGCCTGTATGTGGAAGGTGGGCTACCTGTGGAAACAAAATTAACCCAAGAATCAACTACACAAGAATTCATCATCTTTAATGAAGTAATATCAAACAATAAAATGGCTAGATGTTAGATCATGGTGAAAGAGTGCCTAAAAACTAATAAAAAAATGAATACTCCATTACATGTAAGTTATCAAGCTACCCATTAAGTAAATCAAGTTATCATTGAGCAGAGGCAAATAAAACCCTTAGTAGAGGAAGTCGTGGAGATATCTGTGTACATTTGAGTAGAATACAAATTCGATGGGGGTATGGTTCTCATCATAAGTAGTGGTGAGATGAAATATGAGACTGAAATGTTTGCGGCAAGCCACTTGATCAGCCAAACCTGTCTTTATGTCATTGTGAGATTAGAAGTTGAATGAAAGTTTATAAGCCTCAACGTGAACAACTCCATGCGTAGAAGGAAAAATAAGGAATGAAACCAAGTCAACATCTAGTGTTAGGAAAACAAATATCAACCCTTGAAAGTGGAGCTCCCATCCCAAGCAACCATCAACTGTCCAGGAGGAGATGTCAAGGAGGTCACATGCATTCCATGTGATGGAGGAAAATGGGTGAGAAGTGATTTTCTCGTAGGCTTTCCCAAGAACAAATAGGACAAGAAACATAACTCACGATGTTGGGATTAGAACCATGCTAACTGAGAGTAGTGAATTAACATTGGTAGTTTAACATAGGTAGAGGGGGTCAATAATATTATTACCATACTTACGCAAAATTCCATTTTATTAGGGGAGCGGATCCTTGCTCAAAGATAAGGTCCTTAAAATACACACCAATGATGCCAATAGCAGAAGTCCAAAGGGGATTTTCCAGCGTTGACTAACAAACATTAACACATAAAAACATAATTCGAAAATACCAGTGGTTAAGTGAAAACTTAGGATAACATGGCAATGGTTCTAACAACATTTACGATGTAAAATAAAAACTAAATTTCATTCAAATTCATAATATGAGGTATGGTGGTTGTTATAATACCTTTCCTATTTTGATCTAGGTGGACATTGGTTTCCACCCACCTATTCCACCTAGACCTCTAGTCGTTTTCATCTGTTTCTTTGTTTATTGCAACATTTACTATTTTAGCATTTTTTTTAGGTCTAGAACTTCCAGAGCAGTTTTGACCCCCTAAACGAAATTCTTTTGAGGTCTGCAGCAAGGCCTTGGTCATAAGTAGAGCCTTGCCACAAACTCTATAGTACTATGGGAGATATTTCCAACAAGGTATTGTGTGCACCAAATGGAGATAATATGACCAAGTTACAACCCGAGGAAGTTAGCTGCCCAACTAACCCCAAGGGGGCCCACAAAATCTTGGTTTTCTATCCGCTGGGGTAAGGGTTATTCTTTTTTATGGTTTTCCCTTGTTTTTCAACAACAAATAGGCCCTTGACCCTCATTTTAACACAATTTAGAGGCATTTGGCCACAACATCTCTTCTCAGAGATAAGCTACCATCACCTGCGCTAGTTTATTTACATTCTGTTTGTAAGTAGATTTCAATATTTGATATTAATGAAATGAAGTGTTATTTTTTTTGCATCTTTGTATTTATGGTTATATAGGTAATATTTTGCATTCTTGTTTAAGTTCGTATCAGTGGTATATGAGTTATCTTCTTTTTCTCTATTTTTCTTCGAATGTCCCCAACGAGATCAGGATATAAGGAGTTAGGGCTCGAGTTAGTCGAACCTTGACAAGACCAACCTCACAAATACCGACAGCCTCCTATTGTGGAAGGGAAAAAAGGCGAGGGGGTAGTAAATACTTTCAAAATATTGCTCGAAGAGGCCCTCAAGTAATAGAGTAACACAATGATGGAAAACTTTGCCCAGATCCTTCAACAGCTACCCAAAGATGACACATATTCTTCGAGCAACCACTCTATAAGTGCCAGACCCTTTAAGGTAAGAGTTAAATTTCAAATCCCCATATTTGAAGGTCATATAGATGCAAACGTTGTAGATAAATGGTTAAATCTACTAGAAGGATATTTTATGTTCATGATTTTTCTAATCGGGAAAAAATTACTTTCACACTTCTCAAAGCCAGTCCCCACATCAAGGACTAGTGGGAAACTTACTGTGAGAAGAATTACGAACGTACACCCTCACTATTTTCAGGCACACCCACTTTGCATTCATTATGGGACACCATGAAGGAGTAGTAGTACCCTCTCAGGAGCTATGACGATAAATACATAAAGTGGACCATTCTGCAATAGGGAAGGAACCAAGACGTGTCAAAGTTTACCAATGGTTTTCATACCCTTCGCACGAAGTTGGGTATCAAGGATTATGAGATAAATTTGGTACTCAAGTATCGTGGTTGCTTGCACAAGTATATCTAAGACAAGATGGAGTTACTCTACATCTCCTCTCTTGACACGGTGTACCGATACGCTATCAAGATTGAGAAAATGTTTAAACAGAAGAAGTGAGACTTTGGATATGCAAATCCGAAGCAATAGAAGGGTGCCCCAAAACAGCAGAGCGAAGGAAAAATCCAACGCAGAGTGACCTAGGACAACCCACCGAAGCCACAAGAAAAAAATGAGACCATGAAGATAGAAGGACATGAGAAAATGGTGTGAGTTCCATAACAGCTCCACTCATAACACAAGTGAGTTTGAGGCTAGGCAGTCAATGGTGGCTGAGTTGAAGGCTTACACATTAGACTTATGTTCCAAATTTGAGTCAAAACTTGATAAGGGCAATGACAAAGGGAAGCAAATCATTGATGTGGAGCCCAATACCACCATGGCCACTAGCAATATCTAGAAGAATGAGATTGAAGATCCAGAGGAAGGGGGACATCTCTTCCATTCATAGATGTGGGTAAAGGGTTCTCCACTGCAGTTCATTGTTGATAGCGGGAGCGAAAAGAACATCATTTCAGCAGAGGTCATTAATAGGTTGGGCCTACCGACTACAATACATCCAGAACCGTACACATTGGGTGGATTCACCAAGAAGGATATCTCTAAGTCAAGCAATGGTGTTGCCTTCCTTACAACATCAAGCCCTTCACGGATGAGGTACTATGTGATGTTGGTCCTCTTGAAGTTTGTGGTGTATTATTAGGACAACCATACTTGTGGAAGTGACATGTTGTATATTGATCTAAAATGGGGTACTAAAAGGCTTCTTGTCATGCTTACAAGAATCTCTCCCACTCCAAAGCTTATATATATTCCAAAATCTATGCTTATGGTTGATAATTTGTGGAATTAAAAGAACTTGAAATAGGTTTATGCTTTTAGTTTGCTTTTAGACTGGTTATGTGCTTCAAGTTTATTTGCTTGAACTGATATAAAACATATAACAATAAATACAATGTAGCAATACACAATCACACATAACAACAATATAATATGGAGTTCACCGAAACCTCTTGGGATACATCTCCTTGAGCTCTAATCAAATCGATTAGACTCTTTGGGATTATGGCTGAATTATTTTACAAGTTCCACACTCAACTCCAATAGGTTACAACTGAACCATTGGGCTTAGAATACCATTTTTATCCCTGGCCATTTGGCTCTCTGGCTCTCGGCTCTTGTCTCTGGCTCTCGGCTCTGGCTCTAGCTCTAGCTCTGGCTCTGGCTCTAGCTCTCGGCTCTAGCTTTGGCTCTTGGCTCTTGCTCTGGCTCTGGTTCTTGGCTCTAGCTCCAGCTCTGGCTCTGGCTCTGGCTCTTGACTTTCACTCTCACTCTGGCTCTCGGCTTTGGCTCTGGCTCTCACTCTAGCTCTCGTCAAGCCTCCAACTTCTGGTGGCTCTTTTGTTGTCCTCCCAACCTCTTGTGGCACTTTGTGAATCTATGGCTCTCTGGCCTTCTGTGTTTTGCAACTTTGCTGCACTCAGCTCGCTAGGAAATCACCCCTTTGCCATCGCCCCAACCTCTGGTGGCTTCTCAATTTTCATGAGCTTCTGGTTCCGCTCAACCTCCAAGCGACCCTCTGTCAATTACGCTCTCTATGTTATCTCTCAGCCTCTCAGAATCCCCGCTAATTGTGTTCTCTGTGCTTTTATAACACATTTTTTTTCACCTCCCAAAAGCATGGAAGAGCGATCATTTGATCAAAGAATCCGCTTTCCAATTGAAAGGAACAGTAACACGGGGTAACCCAATCGTTTTTCCTTTGTCTTGCAGAAATCACGAATTTGAAAACGTAACGAAAACGCATCATGGGCTTTAAGCCTGGATTTCAAATGGCCTTCAATTGCATCTATATCCCTCTTGGGTCCGTCCTATCATCGCAAATCACAATCGCACAGGCGTATGGCCAAAAAACTCAATACACAGAAATACACCGAAAATCTGAAAAATCTGGATTTCAAAATTTATGAAATCGCATTCATAAACCTCATCAGGTCCATGCCTCGATCACATATTGCAATCGCAACAGGCATATGTCAATGGCCCTTTATATGGTTGCGATCCCAATCACCGATAGCTGATCGTGCTATCGGCGCATCGCATATCGCATATCACAATGTCCAACGGCTTCGAGTCTGTGCGACATCCGCTGCATGGTTTCAATGTGATATATATATATATATATATATATATTATATATATATATATATATATATATAAATATATATATATATCGTTGATGCTGATCTGCCAATCCGATCATCACAATCGCAAGTCACCGATCACAATCATTGATCAGCTCATTGCTTTAATCGCAATCGCAATCGGCTCTGCCTGGGGTTTCGATATTGCATACAGGCCTTCCTCCGATGCAATATATTAGAGATCGCTAATTGGGGGTCCTTAAGGCTTTTGGTCTAACTCCTCCCTTAGAACCTTTCTAATGCGACATTTCCTTAAGGAACGCATATTCTCCATTAAGTCCCATTTATAAGAAATTTCCTCCTTTTCAAAGGACAATGGGAAAATGTCTTCTTACAATAACTTCTTCATCCGAAGTCTATTTTTTCCCATTCAAAATGCGTTAGATCCAGAATGAAGAGATCTATGCAATGAGACTATTTTCAAGAGCATCCTTTGACTTTAAGTTTCCTCTATGAGGAATATTTTTAGACTTAGAGTCTATACTAGATCCATTTTGGATCATTTATGATTCTAGACCTTTCTCTATGATTATTACTTTGGGAAATAAGTTATGAAGGATACCGAAGTTAGCCCTGATTACTGCCATCTCTTTGATCTCTAAACAACAATGAATTATGATCATTTTAGAAACCAAGATTTTTTTTTTCCTTATTATTCGTCCTTAGGGAAAGAAGAATATTGTGGCCACCTCTTCCAGATAGGGATCCTCCACACAACAACAACAGATGGACAAGGTCATGGAGGAATACAGGGACATTTTTTCCTCACCTACGGGGTTACCTATGCACTGTCAGGTCAAGCACTACATCGATCTAACCCTAGGTGCACCACTACCCAATGGACCAATCTATCATCTCTTTGTCTTGGAGAACGATGAGATCAAGAGGTATATTTAGGAGATATTGCAGAAAGGGCACATTAAGCCAATCTCATCACCCTATGGGAGCTTGATGGTATTGGTAGAGAAAAAGGATGGGACTTGGAGACATTGTATTGACTATCGGGGTCTAAACAAGATCACTATCTAGAATAGGTACCCAATCCCATGTATTGACAGCCTTTTGGAATAGCTCAAGGGGGACAAATATTTCAACAAGATTGACATGAAGTCTAGTTATCACGAGGTGCCTATCAAACCATCCTATGTGTGGAAGACTACTTTCAAATCCGAGGAGGGCATTTTCGAAAGGTTGGTCATGCCTTTCAGGTTAACGAATGCAACTGCAACCTTCATGAGAATGGTGAAGGACATCTTGCGACCCTTCACCAATGCATTCTTGGATGTGCATTCAGATGACATCATGATCTTCAATGTGATTTGGGAATATCACCTCCACCATATTCGACAGGTCCTCCAAACTGTGCAGCACCACAAGTTGTGTGCCAATTTGCAGAAATGCACTTTTGGCATGACCGAGGTTCAATATCTAGGGTAGATCATTGATGAGAAAGTTTTGCATGTGGACGTAGCTAAGATTCAATTCATTCGGGATTGGCTCGCCCCAAACACTTTAATAGAGCTCCACAGCTTTCTGGGTCTTGCCAATTTCTACCGCAGGTTCATGTTAGGGTTCTCTCATATCACATGGCCTCTAAGTAAAGTCACCAAGGGAGGATAGAAGACAAAGTTATTTTTGTCTAAAACCCAACAAAAGGAATTTTCTGAGTTGAAGAATCACCTCTTATTTACACCAGTGATCACATTACCATACCTACAACAACCATTTGAGATTGAGACATATGCCTATGCCATTGGTGTAGTTCTTACTCAACACTGACATCTGGTGGCCTACCACAGTGAGACACTTTCAGACACAGTTTGAAAGTAAACCACCTATGACAAAGAAATGTATTCCATTGTTCAGTATTGCCATCAACAAAAGAATTATGTTCTAGGGAAGGAAACAGTCATCCACACAGACCAACGACCCATACAGTTCATACAAACACAAGGGAAGTTGCAGAACGGCCATCTGATATGGTCTACATACTTGCAATAGTTTCATTTGAAGATTAAGTACAAGAAGGGAAACACCAATAATGTTGTAGGTTGCCTCAATCAGCCACCATTCATGGTGTTGATCACTGTGCTCAAATCCTATGGGAACGATACTTCAAGGTGACCACATATTTTCAAGAGCGATCCAGAATTTGGAAGCACATACCATAAACTCTTCAAAGGCAAGAAAGCTCCAAATTTTCACCTCTAGGATGCACTGTTATGCCACTTGGGACACATATGTGTTCCTTCAAGCGAGCATGCAAAGATGATTTGGGAGCCACACAACAGTCGGATCACTGGACATTTTGGAGTGGAGAAAATTGTGGAAGCACTACAGAAATATTTGTATTAGCCGAACCTTCGTGAGGATGTTGGAAAGTACATTAGATCCTTCACTACTTGAACCATTTTCAAAAAAACCATCAAGAAGCAAGGCCTATATACTCCTCTTCCCACTCCCAGTTGATCTTGGGAATCCATCATCATGGATTACATGTTAGACCCTCCTTCTACTAATCACAACAATGACTACATTTTTGTGGATGTCAATAGATTATCTAATATTACCATTATGGCCATTTTCAAGAAGAGTATCATAGCAGAGGCCACTGCGAAGCTTTTCTTTGGTTGAGTGTGGGTACACTTTGGGATCCCATAGTCCATTTTCTCATATTAGGGAAGGAAATTCCTGAGTTTATTTTGGTCAAGTCTCTGGTCGATGTGGGATACCAAACTTACTAATTCCATGGATTTCCACCCCCAAACTAGTGGCTAAACATGGGTCATCAACACGATGACTATACATCTTTTGGGCATGTACAAATCGAAGCATCCACACACATGGGATGAAATCCTCCGCTATGTCCAACACAAGTACAACAAAGCTCTCCATATCTCAATCAGCCATAGCCCCTTTCAAGTAGTGTTGGGGTTTCATCCATTATGTCCCATTGATGTGGCCATAAAATTTGCAACTATTTAGGAATATTTGGCTCACGTCCATTCTGAATTTTTTACAGCTAACGAATTCATTGATCATATTCAACACATCCTCTAGTAGGTCCATGATATATTGGACCAATTCAATGCTAAGTACAAGCAGCCCCATGATCAACATTGGGTGCCACAAAAGTTCCAGGTGTGGGACAAAGTTTGGCTACATTTGCAGAATGAGTGCCTCGATGGAGCCAACCTCAAGCTTTTCCCGCTATGATATGGTCCATACACAATTAACAAGGTTGTAGGGGACAATTTCTTTGAGCTCACAATTCCACCATTCCTTGGTTTGCACCTAGTGTTCAATGTAGATCGCCTTCAACTATATTTTCCACCATTGCTAGACACATCTCACATTGTAGAACAACTCATACCAACAGAGCTAGCCCAGACTGCATGGAACAAGCCACAAGTGAATAGATCATGGACCTGTAGATCAAGAACACTCTCCAAAAGAGGACTGAACTACATCAGGTTGTGAAATAAAGCCAACTCCGTCACTAGGAAAATTTGTTCATGAGGGACCAGGTTTAATAAAAATTTCCTCAACTCATGGAGGCTTTTCACACAATGTGGAGCATTTATTCCTAAGGAGGAAGGACTGATGCAAATGAGTATTGGTGGCTGCCCACATATTCCACCTAGACCTCAATTCATTGCATCTGTTTCATTGCTTATTGCAACATTTACTATGTTTAGCAATTTTTCTGGTCTTGAACATCTGTAGCAGTTTTGACCCCTTGAGGTCAACAATGGGCCTTCCACAAATCCTGTAATACTCGGAGAGATATTTCTAACAAGGTATCATATGCACCAAATGGAGATAATATCACGATGTTATGACCCTATGAAGTTGGTTTCCCAACTAACTCCAACAGGGCCCACAAATTCTTGGTGTTCCATCTCCTCGTGTTAGGGTTTTGGTTGTTTAGGGTTTTCCCTTGTTGTTCAATAATAAATAGGCCCTTGAGCCTCATTGTAACACAATTCAGAGGCATGTAGCCTCCACATCTCTTCTAAGAGGTAAGCTACCATCCCCCGAGCTAGTTTATTTACATTTAGTTTGTAAGAATATTTTAGTATTTGATATTAATGAAATGAAGCATTATTTTTGTTGCATCTTTGTATTTGTGGTTATATCTATCATTTTTTGTGTTCCTATTTAAGTTCGGATCATATTTCCATCCTAATGATAAAAGGAATGTGTATGTTTGATATATATAATATATCTATATATATATAATATATATATATAAATATATATATATAATTTCATGGTAGTAAACTATAGAGTTGTCACAGATGGTATGAGAGACCAAGTTCATAACTGCGCCTTATGGAATCACCAAAGAAATAAACAAAAATTGTGTATACTGGGAAGTTGAACTAGGTAAGATAGAAGTAATACCTGAACTAGTTTGATTTCCAAGGTAGTAAAGTGATGCGGCTATGACAACATGGCCGACGATCCTCCAACCATCATAGAAGGCGAAGAGTTATACGTTGAGTTGGGGAACAGGGCCACCCCAACAACAACTCAATTCATTGACGTTGTTAGAAATATTTAGCAAGAATTGGCATCTCTAAGGAGCAACAATGAAAACCTGTTAAGGGCCACTGAGGAGAAGGAATGGATGATCAGAGGGTTGAGTGAAAGATCTAGCCATAAAATTGTGGAACCTGAAATATTGAAAGCAAAAAAATGGGATACGAAATGAGAGAAATTTGAAAGTGAGGGGAGTCTGGTAGAACTTTTCCTAGAACATAGAAGACAAAGAAACAAACAAATCTACAAGAGGAATTTAGAAATGTTAATCCCCCTACTTTTGATCGAAAGAAAGAGGAGGATGCAGAGGCATGGCTACTTAATATGACTAAATATTTTCAAGTCTAACAATATGATAGTAACTTAAAGGCCAGATTGGCCATTTATTAGTTACAAGGAAATAGTGTTGTCTGGTGGAAAGAAGCTAAAAGTGTACATTTGTTGGAGGAAAAGATAGTATCTTGGGAGGATTTCTATGAGAATTTTAAAGACCACTACTTGAGTGAATGCTATTATGATGACTGTGCAAAATAATTTTGTGAGTTATGATTGTGATAGTTAACCATAACAAATTTGTGGCAAACTTTACCAATTTACTATGTTACGTCCCCTACATTAAAGAAGAAAAAACTAAGATGTAGTCGTTTGTAAAGTGTTTTCCTACTTTCTATAAGGAATGGATTGAGTTTGACAATCTTAAGGCAATGGATGATGCAGTCAAAAAGGAAAGTTTGTGTTATCAGTAATTTAGGAATAAGGGTAAAGGCCCCAAGTTTTTTCAAAATAAGGATAGAGACAAATCTTTAAATGGAGCAAAATGGAAGAAATATGGTTATCACAAAAACTTTGGAAAGGACCATCAACAAAAAAATTTCAGCAAGAGGAATGTGAATCAGCTAGCCCAATATCAAGATAGATCTAAACTGATGGACCTGAACAACAAAAATAATGGAGGAGGTAAAGAAAAAGAACCACTGAAGTGATGGGGGTGTGGTGAACCTCATGTATTTAGGTATTTTCCACATAATCCCAGACCCATTCAAAATATCCAAGATTTCCATGAAGCCACCAAAGTGAATGATATTGCGAGAAATATCCCTTGAAAAAGTGCAGTCCTGGAGAAGAGACAAGAAGAACATCAATCCACAATGATTGAGATTGAAGTTACTATTTCCAACCAACCTATTTATGTTTTAATTGATCCAAAGGTTAGTTTAAGTTACATTGGACCATAGGTGGTAGAAAATTGTAAACTTAAAAATGAAAAATATAAGACTTCTTGGCTAGTATAGTTAGAAGCCGACACTAAGAGAATAGTGATCAACCAAGTAAAACAATGTAATCTTGATTTAAATGGCTATTTCATAGTGGTGAACCTAAATGTACTTCCCCTAGGATCATATGATGTACTAATAGGAATGGACTGGTTGGAAAATCAAGGGGCCATTATAAATTGTTTAAAAAAATAGTGAGATGTGTGAAACAAGAAGGAAAAAATCAAATAATTCAAGGCATACCAAAACCCATATCAGTTAGACAAATTTCATCCTTACAAATGCAAAAAAGTGCACAAAAGGGGTGTCAATTATTTATGGTTCATATAGAAACAAAAAAATAATAAGGTGACAAACCAAACTTAGATACTCTGTCGATTATTAAGGAATTTTTGGATTTCTTTCCATAGGAGATTCCAAGTTTTCCCCCTCATGGAGATATATACTTTTCCATTTATTTGTTACCCGATGCAACCCCACTATCTATAGCACCTTACAGAATAAGTCCACCTAAATTATTGGAGCTAAATATCCAACTGCAAGAACTATTGGACAAAGGATATATTAGGCCTAGTGTGTCACTATGGGGGTCTCCCATGTTATTTGTCAAGAAAAGAGATGGCACATTTAGAATGTGTATTGAATATCAACAATTAAACATGTTAACTATAAAAAAAAAAATATCCATTACCCCAGATTGGTGATCTATTTGATCAAGTGAGGGGGACCCCATTTTTTCCAAAATTGACTTCACGAGTGGATATCATTGATTGGGAATCAAAATTGAGGATATTCATACGGAAACCTTCATGACTAGATATGGACAGTATGAGTTTGTTGTGTTACCATTTGGCCTTACTAAGGCCCCAACAACCTTTATGTGCTTGATGAACAGTAGATTCAACAAATATTTAGACAAGTTTGTGGTAGTATTTATTGATGACATCTTGATATATTCCAGAGATGAAGAAGAACATAAGGAATACTTAAAATTGGTGCTCCAAACATTAAGATAACATCAAATGTATGCTAAATTTATCAAATGTGAGTTTTACAAAACCAAAATGAAATATTTGAGCCACATCATTTCAAGGGAAGAACTAGTAGTTGAACTTCAAAATGCTAGAGCCGTGGTCAATTGGTGCATACCAAAGGATGTATTTTTTGTTTGATCATTTATTGGAATCACAGGATATTACTGTATATTTATAGAGGGATTCTTAAAATTAGCATATCCTATCACATCTTTACAAAAAAAGAGAGTAAAATTTGAATGGACCATCGAATGTCAGGAGTGTTTTGATAAAATGAAACATTTACTTACAATGGTTCCCATATTAAAACTTGTAGATCGAAATAAATAATTTATAGTTTCCACTAATGCTTGTATGGAGGGGCTAGGGGGAGTTTTGATGCAAGACAATTCAATAATAGCTTATGAATCTAGAAATCCGAAAATACATGAAAGGAATTATGTTATATATGATTTAGAGCTAGTTGTTGTCATACATGCCTTAAGGATGTGGAGGTATTATTTGTTACGAAAGAAATTCAGTTTGGTAACCGATCATATCAGCCTAAAACATATTTTCAGCCAACCCTATCTCAATGCCAAGAAAGTGAGGTGGATGGCATTCCTTAGTGAGTTTGAATTTGACATTAGACATATAAAAGGCAAAGAAAACAAGATACCAAATGCTTTGAGTAGACACTCTTACACTTTAATGGAAGTTTTTGTTAGCATTCCTAATACAAATTTGATAGAGAAAATTAGGAATTCCATAACCAGTGACCCAAAATACTTGGAAATTCAATAAAAGTTATAAAATATTAACATTCCTGGTTATTCGAAACAAATTATACTAGATGAATATCATAAGAAACCGTGCGCAGGAAATCCTAGGTACCAAAAGATGATCCCAACATTAAGGAAGAATTTCTTTGGCCAGGTATGAAGAAAGAAGTAGCTAAATATTTATCAAAATTCTTAGAGTGTCAACACGTAAATGTTGAACATCAACACGTTGTTGGGCTGTTGAATCCATTACCTATCCCTAAATGGAAGTGGGAAATAATTTCTCTAGATTTCATCACAGGACCACCAAAGGGAAAAGAGGCAACATGGCTCTATAATGGTGGTGGTGGATACCTTAAGTAAGGAAACCCATTTCATATTGGTACAATGTAGTTATGGCATGACACAAATTGCTAATAACTTCATGAGAGATATTTTTCAACTACATGGAATACCCAAAATGATAGCGTGAGACAAGGATGCTATATTCACCTCAAACTTTTGGAAGACATTGTTTGGGACATGGGCACTCAACTAAAATTTAGTATAGCATATCATCCTCAAACAAATGGACAAACTTAGATAACCAACCATACTTTTGAGGACATGTTGAGAATGTATGTGAAGGACAAAGCTAAAAAATGGGAGGGTTTTCTACATTTAGTTGAGTTTGCCTACATCAATAGTTTTCAAACATCCATGAAAATGATCCCTTTTGAATCCATGTATGGAAAAAGATTCCATACACCTCTCAGCTAGATTCGACCAGAGGATACATTGATACTCCTACCAGATCCCTTGCAGGAAATTGAGAAAATAGTGTGGAGCAACAAAACATTAAAACAACATAGGACAGACAAAAATCCTATGCAGGTAAGAAAAGAATGCACATGGAGTTCCATATTGGAGATCATTTCTATTTGAGGGTGAAACCAAGGAAAAGTATGTTAAGAATGGGAACCTATCGAAAATTGGCACCACGATTTTGTGGACCGTTTGAAATACTTGACATAATTGGACCCATAGATTATTAATTAGAATTACCGAGTCACATTAAAGTTCATAATGTTTTTTATGTGACTTTACATAAAAAATATGTACATGATATCTCTCACATAATTGATTGGAAAATGCTATAGGTGGAACCCGAAGGAGATTTTGTGGGAAAACTGGCTCTGGAATCAAGCCTTCATTTGGGTCAGAGTGCAATGGAAGCATTTTACTCCCGAAGAGGCTAAATGGGAGCGAGAAGATGAAATTCAGAAAATTTATCTAGCACTATTTCTGAAGGAAGTAACTGCAAAATAAACACCAGGGACATGTAAAGTAAAAGGGGGGGAAGAATGTAATGCTCCTCTGTACTGTAACATTGATTGCTATTATTTTAAAATGAGTTATGTAATGTGAATGATGGAAAGAAGCAACACCGGGTAATTTAGTTTTGCATTATGGTTATGTTGTCTGGCAGCAAACACCTCTGCCTCTGTCTTGTTCATGTCTGAATGGTCTTTGGTCAATTCTCAACTCTGTTAAGTTCATGTTGGATCAGATTTGGCTGTCTGATAGCCATAATCTTCAGTCAATTTTAGTAATGCGCCCCTGCGTGGGCAGTCATGTGTCTATTTTGTGTAACGCCGCACCTTAGTGCTTTAGTTTTTATGTCTGCTGGGCCTCTCTGGAGAGACGATGTTAATTTTGAAAAGGGTTATGGGAAATTTAGCTGATGCTGCCCCTGCGTGGGAGCCTTTGAATGCTGGGAATTTTGTAGACACAGCCCCCGCGTGGGAGCTTTCTGTGCTCAAGCCAGAAATCCAGGGTGCAACTACTGGCCCTGGACGACATGCTTCACTGATTGTAAAAGTTTCAATGTACATATAATACAATAGTTTAGATAGTATTTTACCGAGAAAAAAAAAAAAAAAATGTGAATGATGGAAAATCCATAAAGTACATTGAGATATTATACAAATAAATAAATTTTATTAATTAATAAATAGCTAGATTGAAAGTACTTTGGGAATGAGACACTTAAGCATGAGATTCTTATGAAAGAAAGAAAAAAAATCATCGGTAAATGAGATTTATATAACTCTTCCATGACATAGATATTTCATAAGATTTAATGGATAAGAGGTAAAAATACATTAATTACTTAGTTGTAGAAAGATGTTAAGCATGGAAAGTAATAAAGCGTCGCGAGAGAGAAAAGTGAGATTTAAAGGAAATGCCTAGGCTAGTGGAGTGGAAAACACCACTAAAGCAGGACACATTTTAAGGAAAAATCGATTATGGATGAAAAACTATAGCATACCTATTCAAAAGGATCAATGAGGTTGTTAATTATGGGTCTTCTTCGCAAGCATAAGCTCATTGGGAACTTGAACTACAGTTCAAGGTTGGGAGGAAGAGTGTCCATTCACAAGTATTTTCTAGTTATGGTTGTTGGTTGGATATTATGTTTGGCATCTTCAGGTACTATAGTAAATTCAAGGATAAGTTGTGTTATAAAATATTTGGTACTGTAGTAAATTAAATGATAATTTCTGTTATCCAATTTTCGATACAATAATAGATTAACTGATAATTTATGATATAGAATTTCAAGTATTGTAGCAGATTAAATGATAATTTATATTATAGAATTTACAGTACTCTAATTGAATAAATTATATTTTTTGATAGAGAATTTTAGTATTGTAATTCATTAAAGGATGATCTTTATTCTCTTTAAGTAGAAGGAATACTTCCAGTATAGTAAATGGGTAAATATTAGTCAGCTTTCTAGATTTTTCGATACTGTAAAGGAGTTAACGAAAGTTTCCTTTTATAAATTAGCATGTCTTGTAAAAGGTAAATCTGATTAAAATATTATAGAGTGGCTAAGGGATTATGTTGGAAATAATCCTGAGAAGGGGGATGAATCAGTATTATCAAATCAAACACTTTGTCATTTTCATACTCAGGTATATATACGCTACTTCAGTTATGGGAACCCGCGTATATACACAACTATGTCTAAAGCAACTAGCATATATCTAGTAAACTTATGATTCAGTTAATCCATTAAATGTTGATATTTAATTAGTGCATCAGAACTTCGTTAACCATAAGAACAGTAAACACGTGCAGTAAAACAGAACAGATCATCACACACATGAACACAAGATATAAGGTGGAAACCCAATGTGGGTGAAAACCACCTGTTGCAATTCGTCTTCTATCTTCTTTTAATAAGAAACTTCTTTTTACAATATTTCTGTACTCGTGCAGTCTTATACCATTATGTAGGCTTCTACCTATAGAAGGCTACAACCTTCTCTCATTCTCTAGCTTCTCCTGGAAGGAAGCTACAACCCCCTTAGCTCTTGTATTAGCTGATGTACTAGTACGTAGGTGTTGACCTACAGAAGGCCACATCCTTCTCTTTTCTTCTAGGGACCACGTTTCATAAATTTTCAGACTGGATCCATAAATAACATCAATCAAACATCAAATATATCTACATCAACCAATCACCTTTGCACCAACCAAAACTGAATCAAACAATCACTTTTCTAAAAGCTGTAACCAGAACACAGTAATAGTAACTAGAACCCAAGCTAGAACCCAGAATATTGCAACAGCAAACAGAAGTAGCTAAAACATATTTTATGAGGTGTACGCTACTTCAAGATGAATAACCTACATGCAAATGCTTCTATGTTAGGGAAAACCAGCGTATACGCTGTTTTGAGTTACTGAACCAGTGTGTATACGCACCTTTGCTGTGTCGAACCTACATACAGATCTATAAAAGACAATTTTCCCTTTTCCAATGTTCAGACATCAGTTATACCTAGATTATCAGATTGATAGATCAAGTCATGCACCAAATATAACAGATCAAAATTACACAAAGATATTACTATTCAAGCCTTAAGATCTTGACCCATGAATAGAACTTATCCTTCTTCTAGGGCTTAGGTTCCTCCTTTGTTCATATCTAGCTATGCACCATAACCCAATGACCAGTATTCTAGATCTTGCTCTTCATAAGATATTCAATACTTGAGTTCCTTTGCCTAATGATCTCCTTCCCCTTTTATAGTCATATGCCTTACTCAATACCATGGTCCAAAACCACTTAGAACCATTAGCTGGGTCCAAATACATGGGTTCAACACTTTGGATGAGATACCATGGTCCAAAACCATAGGTCCAAATACCAAGGACCAAATACCATGGACTAAAAATGAGTTTTCCAACATGTATGCACTTTTTCCAAGCATGAAAGTCTGTGCCTATGCATACACACCTTTTGATTGATGATCCCGCGTGTATATGTGGCTTGGTTAAGAGAAAACTGTGTATATCTCTTTTCCTTCATTCTAAGAGCCTGAACTGTGATCTGTCATCTGAGTACGCGCCTTTTGATCAGTGATCCCGCATGTATACAGAGCTTGGTTAAGAGAAAACTACATATATCTCTTTTCCTTCATTTTGAGAGCCTGAACTATGATTTGCCATCTGAATGAGTTTCCATCAAGGACAACACCTGTGTCATAGTGCCAAACCTATGTCATAATGCCAACAATCTCCCCCTTTGGACTTGATGGCAACCCCAAGTCATTCAAAGTCATTCTCCTCCTTTGACATCAAGGGCAAAGGGTTATGCTCCCCCTGAATACATGCTGAAATCTCTTCTCTCCTATGTTGTCCATGCTCCCCCTAACTATAGGCAAGGTCTGCAAAAAGATGCTATACAAGAAAGAACATGACTCTATACATTATAAATGACCTTCCTATCACCAAGGACTCATACATACATCCATCTCCCAACCAAGTGGGGATACACCAAAAGTTTACACATGATAAAATAAGAACATTACATCATCCATCCCAGGCATAGTGGGGAAACCAAAATAGGCCATTACATAACCTTGATAATAAAAGAAATACATGAAATAGAGATGAAATATCTACAACAAGACTATGATAGTCATCAACAACTATCATCAACAGCATTTGTCAATCATCATTCAGACCAGCAACCATGTTCTCCCTCAACACCTTTTCCACCTGAAACCAAAAACAATTGTGAAATTGAACTAAGACCTTCTAAGAGAATGCCAACAATGCATTATTAGAAGTATATACTCCCCATGAACCTATGCCAGATGGTCTCTGTTAGACACATTACAGATTTTTTTCATCCTAAGTCTGGCGCACTGTTTTTCTTCAAATCAACATATACACGACTGTATCCACAGAAACCGACGTATGTATGCGGATGCTCCTAATGAAACTCACGTACAACCACTTTTCTCTGAAACAGATAAGTTTCAACAGCAAGATGATGCATCAACTACTCCCAAATTCTGTCTGAGGTATTCAAATGTCTCCCTGGGCAGTGGTTTGGTAAATATATCAGCAACCTGTTCCTTGGAGGGAACCTACTCCAATTTGACCTTTTGTTCAAGCACTTGTTCCCGGAGAAAATGATACTTGATAGGTATGTGCTTGTTCTTTGAATGCATGACCGGATTCTTTGAAATATTGATTGCACTTGTATTATCACATAAAATGGAGATAGGTGGAGTACAAATGATTTAAAAGTCTTGCAAAGTTTGCATCATCCAAAGGAGTTGAGTGCAGCAAGATGCAGCCGCCACAAATTATGCTTCAGCTATAGATAATGCAATTGGAGTTTGTTTCTTGCTGAACCAAGATACTAATCTAGAAGCCATAAAGAATGCACCACCACTAGTGCTTTTTCTATCATTCGCACTTCTTGCCCAATTTGCATATGTATATGCATGAAGTGTGAGATCTTTATCTCTAGGATACCATAAACCATAGTTTTGTGTTCCTTCAAGATATTTAAAAATCATTTTAACTGCCTGAAGGTGTGCTTCTTTTGGATTTTCCTGGAATCTTCCAACTATTCCCACTGCATGCATGATGTCTGGTTGGGTACCTGTCAGATAGAGTAGACTACCAATCATGGATCTATAGGTTGCTTGATGTACTACTATTGAATCATCACTTGCGCTGAGGCTGCATCCTATTACCATAGGGGTACATATTGGTTTCGAATCTTCCATGCCATATTTCTTCAAGATCTGCTTGAGGTACTTGGTTTGTGATAGAAAGATACCGCCTTTATTTTGTTATACTTGTAAACCAAGAAAATATGGCAGCTCACCAAGAAGGGACATTTCAAATTCTTTCTGCATCACCAAAGCAAAGTTTTGACTCATGGCTTCTTCATTGCTACCAAAGATGATATCATCAACATACACAACAAGTATTAGCAATTTATCATTATCAATTTTTATATATAGAATGCTATTTGTTGATCCTTTTGAAAAACCTTGTTGTTGGAGGTATTTGTCTAGATGATAATACCAAGCCCTTGGAGCCTGCTTAAGACCATAGAGTGCCTTCTTAAGTCTGAATACAAGTTTTGGATCATTTCTAATGATGAATCGATCTAGTTGCTCAATCTACACTTCTTCTTCTAAGTCTCCATTTAAAAAGGCAGATTTCACATCCATTTGATATACTTTGAACTTCTAAAAGCTACAAAGAGAAAGGAACATTCTTATGGCTTCAAGTCTAGCAACCGATGCAAAAGTTTCTTCAAAGTCGATACCTTCTTGTTGAGCATACCCTTTACAAACAAGTCTGGACTTGTTGCTAATAACATCTCCATTTTCGTTCAGCTTGTTTTTGAATATCCATTTGGTCCCTATGACATGCTTATCATTAGGCTTAGGAACCAATTCCCAAGTGTTATTCTTTTCAATCTGCTCAAGTTCTTCATTCATGGCCTTGACCCAACATTCATCTTTGCATGCTTCACTTACATTTCATGGTTCAGCAGAGGAAAGCAATGCTAGATAGCTTGAAGCTTCTGTTATAGTTCTTCTTTTTTGAACACCTACCTCTCTTTGCCCCAAAATTTGATTTTTTGGATGGTTCTTCTGAACATACCTAGATGGATTCTTTTCTTCTATTCTTATTTGTTCTTCTCGTGCCTCATACGTTTCTTCTTCATCATTAGTTTGGTTTGATGTTGAAGGATAGTCCTCTTCGTCTTCAAAATCTTCGGTTTTTATCTGTTTTGAATTGTTGCCTTCTTCATCAACCACCACATCAATACTTTCAACAATTTTTCCAAGTCTTTTATTTTAACACTTATAGCCTTTACCTCGGGAAGAGTAACCAAGGAGAATGCCTTCATCTGCTCTAGGTTCAAACTTGCCAAGATATTCATCAGTCCTTTTGATGTAACATTTGCTTCCAAAAACCTTGAAGTATTTTACTGTAGGAGTCTTACCATACCAAAGTTCATGAGGATTTTGAGTGTTGTTTACCCAAACGTTTGTTTTGTTGAGAATCGTAACAACAGCAAATGCAGCTTCACCCCAGAAGGTTGCAGGAGTTCTAGATTCATCAAGCATAGCACAAGCCATTTGTTGAACCATTCTGTTCATCCTTTCCACTACTCCATCTTGACGTGGGGTCCTTGTAGTAGAGAATTCCCTTCTTATTCCATGTTCTTCACAAAAGTCAAAAAATTCATCCAAGGTAAATTCCCCTCCTCGATCAGACCTGAGCATTTGATTGTGCGATCTGATTCATTTTCAACCAAGGCTTTGAAAGCTTTGAACTTTTCGAAAGCTTCGTCTTTATGCTTCAGAAATCCTATCCAACACATCCTAGAAAAGTCGTCAATGAACAATATAAAGTATTCTTCTCCTCGAGGTGACTTTTTCCTTCATGGAAAACATAAATAAGTATGGAAAAGTTCAAGTGGCTTACTAGTTGATCCTTCCTTCTCGGGGAAATTAGTTCTGGTTTGCTTAACAAACTGTCATGATTTTCATATTTTATTGTCTGGGATTCTGATGTTAGGGAGATCACAAATTGCTTGATATTTGCATGCTTTCCTTATCTGAGAGAAGCTTAGATGCCTCAATCTTCTGTGCCATAGATAGTGTTCATCATTCTTGCTAAGATAGCATTGTTGTTGTCCTCCCTTGAGTATGTATAAATTATTTGGAGTTCTTATGCCTTTGATCATTGTTTCTCTTGTATCAAGCTCACGAACAATACATCCATTTGATCGAAATATTACGTCATTTCCTTGATCACACATTTGGCTAACACTCAATAGATTATGCTTTAAGCCATCAACATACATAACATTTCTAGCTTTGACTTTTTCTTTCAAAAGAACAGAACGTTTACCTTTTATGAATGCAGGTGTGTCATTTCCGAATGAGACCTTCCTTTCCTTTTCTAAGGCACTATATGACTGAAGGTTTTCTTTATCACCTGTCATACATTTCGAACATCCATTGTCGATGTACCACTAATTTTCCTGTCCTTCTGCATATAAGGCTATACCACATCTTTCTGGTTGTGGTTCTTTCTTTCTCCAAGTTTTGGGACCCAATGAAGGTTGCTCCTTCTGAGATGTTTGCCAAAACTTACTCCTGCATTCAGAATCTTCATGACCAAAGTTGTTACAAATAGAGCATTCTATTTCATTTTCAATAGCAGAAAAGTTATTGTAGGTCCTCTTCATGATCCCTGTCACACTCCTTTGATTTCGTGCTTCTCGAGTCATGATGGTCTTGTAGGCAACACATTAAGCAGCTTTGTGTCCAAAGTTATGACATGAAAAGCAATGGCCATTAAAGAAATTCTTGTGATTATCAAATCTACCATCCAGGTTATTGTAGTTTCCATTGACATTCATTCATGAGGCAAATTGAGAATGATTTACCTACGGTTGGTTGTAGCTTCTGTTCATCCTTGAAGTAGATTGACCCTGATTTACCTCGTGATCTTTGTTCATCCTTGAAGTAGACTGACCCTGATTTACTTGGTGATCTGCTTTATGCCTTTGCTGATGGTTGTCAACATGTTCACTTCCCCTTGTTGCATCAATATAACTTTCGGAGGTGGATGGCTTTGATGCTTAAGATGCTTCTTCAGTATATCCAAGACCTGTCTTGATTAGAGGAGAATGCTACACTTTGATAATCCCATCTAAAGTTTCAGATCCTTTAGCAAATCTAAGATTAAGAGCTTTTGTTTTCTCAATATCTTTTCTAAGTCCCACAATTTCACATTCTAACTTTTCATTGTGTTTTTCCCTTTCTGCAAGTTGGAATGTCAGAGTATCTATGATCATATTCTTTTCTTCTAAACAGATTTTAAGTTTAGAAATTTCTTCATAAAGATCATCTTCATCTATAGCATCCAAGAAATCATCATCTTCAAAAGCCATCAAAAGTCTATCATTACCATGTTCATCTTCATCACTATTTGAAAGTTCGTCGATGTCTTCATGTGTATAATAACTCTTCTTACTTACGTTCTATTTTCTGTTCCATTTAACTGGTTCCTTACCTTTATCTTTATGAGGACATTTGGTTGCATAGTGACTGACTCTTCCACAAGCAAAGCATTTGAAAGGTAGCTTACCTCTGAATCTTCCAGAACCCCATTGAAGGTTCTTGATGAAGTTTGATTCTTCCTATCCTTCTGACGTATGCCCTGACTCATTGTATTCTCCTTTGAATGTGGATTCTCTCATGTCTGATGGCCCCCCTTTTCTCATTTTGAAAGCAGTTAGGATTTCATGCAGCTGTGACATCGTAATACTCTGAAGATTCTACTTTTCTTATATGGCATGAACTTTTGATTCAAACTTAGAAGACAAGGATCTTAGAAAATTTTCAACTAAAGTAACTTCTTTTATCACTTCACCCAAATTTTTCATGCGATTAAAAATCTCATCTATTCATAAGAAATAATTAGCCACACTTTCATCATTGTGCATTCTAAGAGTTTGATATTGAATTCTAAGAGATTGTAGTTTTGCACGTTTTACCTGATTGTCTCATTCATAGCTTAGGATTATCTTGTCCCATATTTCCTTGGTGGTTTTGAGCTGCATAACCTTGACGAATTATGATTGAGATAGACTCATAAATAGAGTATTAATAGCCTTTGCATTTGTTTCATACTACTTTTTACCAGCTGAATCTGTAGGAGTTGTTGATGGAAATGTGTATCCTCCTTCCATGATATCCCAAACTTCTGCACCAAGAGATTGAAGATAGGTTGTGGTTCTTACCTTCCAATAGGTGAAGTTGCTCCCATCAAAGATTGGTGGCCTGATGGATGCCTCTTTTTCATAGTTTCTCATCATGATAGATCTTCCTTCCAGCAATCAAGCTTCTTCTAAAGGACCTGCTCTGATTCCAATTGTTGGAAATAGTACTGAGAGGGGTGGGGGGGTGAATTAGTATTATCAAATCAAACACTTTTTCATTTTCATACTCAGGTATATATATGCTACTTCAGTTATGGGAAACTGCGTATATATGCAACTGTGTCTGAAGCAACTAGCGTATATTTAGTAAAATTATGATTCAGTTAATCCATTAAATGTTGATCTTTAATCAGTGCATCAAAACTTCATTAACCATAAGAATAGTAAATAGGTGCAGTAAAACAGAACAGATAATCACACACATGAACACAAGATATAAGGTGGAAACCCAATGTGGGTGAAAACCACCTGCTACAATTGATATTCTATCTTCTTTTAATAAGAAACTTCTTTTTACAATATTTCTTTACTGGTGCAGTCTTATATCAGTACGTAGGCTCCTACCTGCAGAAGGCTACAACCTTCTCTTGTTCTCCAGCTTCTCCTAGAAGGGAGCTACAACCCGCTTAGCTCTTGTACTAGCTGATGTACTAGTACGTAGGTGCTAACCTACAGAAGGCTACATCCTTCTCTTTTCTTCTAGGGACCACGTTTCATAAATTTTCAGACTGGATCCATCAAAAACATCAATCAAACATCAAATATATCTGCATCAACCAATCACCTTTGCACCAACCAAAACTGAATCAAACAATCACTTTTTTGAATGCTATAACCAGAACACAGTAATAATAACCAGAACCTAAGCCAAAACCCAAGCCAGAACACTACAACATCAAACAGAAGTAGCTAAAACATATTTTATGAGGTGTACGCTACTTCAAGATGAATAACCTACGTGCATACGCTTCTGTATTAAGGCAAACCAGCATATATGTTGTTTTGAATTACTGAACCAACGTGTATACACGCCTTTGTTGTGCCGAACCTGTGTGTAGAGCTATAAAAGACAATTTTCCCTTTTCCAATATTCAGACATCAGTTATACCCATATTATCAGATTTATAGATCAAGTCATGCGCCAAATATAACAGATCAGAATTACACAAAGCTATTACTATTCAAGCCTTAAGATCTTAACCCATCAATAGAACTTATCCTTCTTTTAGCACTCAGGTTCCTCCTTTGTTCATATCCAGCTATGCACCATAACCCAATGACCACTATTCTAGATCTTACTCTTCATAATAAATTCAATACTTGAGTTCCTTTGCCTAGTGATCTCCTTCCCCTTTTATAGTCATAGGCCTTACTCAATACCATGGTCCAAAACCACTTAGAACCAATACCTCGGTCCAAATGCCTCGGTTCAACACTTCGGACGAGATACCATGCTATGAAACCATAGGTCCAAATACCATGGACTAAAAATGAGTTTTCCCACATGTACATGCTTTTCCGTGCATGAAAGTGCGTGCATACGCATATGCGCATTTTGATCGGTGATCCCACGTGTATACGTGGCTTGGTTAAGAGAAAACTACGTATATCTCTTTTCCTTCATTCTGAGAGCCTGAACTGTGATCTGCCATTTGAGTGAGTTGCCATCAAGGACAACACTTGTGTCATAGTGCCAAACATGTGTCATAATGCCAATAGATTATATTATATTTTTTATCAAGTGACAACAGTACTTCCAACTATAAAATCTTAGTAATGGTAGTGTTAATTCCTATTACAGTAAGCACATACAGAAATATAACCAGGAATTTGAGAAAGTCAAATACCATTTCTAGTATACAAAAATATATCGACTAACTCATTAAATAAAAAAAATAAACAATTGTTCGGAAATCACTTGACTAAGGAATTGGACTGGAAAATTAGAAAATTTAGCATAATCAGAGTAAATCAAATTAATTTATTTCTCAGGTTTAGAACATATAGTTTTATGAGGTAAGATCCTATAAAGTTATATTTGGAAGTTTGGATCCTAAATAGAAGAGTAATGCTGAAAAGTAAACCAGGGGAAGATGAAAATAAAATAACAAAGAAATAACTTAATTGAATGAGGAACGTGTCCTCGATTAAACAACATAAAAATATTTAAGAAACCTTATTTATCGAAGGGTCAGTTATTAATTTAAGAGTACAAGAGAAAACAAACAAAATGATTACTGCTATGTTGCAGACATAATTCTCTCTGGGGATAGAGATATGTTATTTTAAGTTAAATAATGAATTTGATAGGAATCTATAGTACTATGTATATTAGATCATTTGAGAGAAATTGGAAACTAATTACCATGGAAATTAAGTTCCAGAAGACAGAAAGAAAATTGTAGCATAGAGTTACTTTTGTGAAGAAAACTAAGTAGAGAAAACATATTCATGATATCATAAATAATAAGGGAAGGAAAATATTAAACTAAAGAAAAATCCATGCATAACTATTAATTTTTCCTTTAAATGATGTTACAGTATAAAATATAAAATCTTCTATCAAAATTCAAACACAAATGAAGCAAGGGTAGGAATTACAGGAAAAACATTGAATATTGACTACTATTCATACATTCATATAGGAAAATTAAATTTAGTAGAAGAGAATCATGAACATGCGTACGGTATAAATTTTAACTTATAAGAACATTGGAAGGAAGCCCAAATAGATGTTATTTGATCTATTAAATGTAGGTACACATTAACAAAGAAGATATTTTATATTACTGTCCCAGTTTCACACCCTGTGCAAATAATATAACAATTCCAAAATATATTACAAATAGTCAATTGACGTATGTAACCCATGTAACCTTTTAAGGAGTTCATGTAACTAAAAGAATGGGTATAGTGGTAATTGGAAGGCACTCCATACTAGAGACAAGGACTAGATAAATCAGACAAACATTTCCCTAAAAATATCAAATATTGTTATTACAGTCACATAAAAAGGAACACTTGACTCAAACATTATCTTAGATAGCATAGACATCCTAGGAGAACTTTCACAATTGCAAGAACTCCATAAAATGGACTTCACCAACCTTGAGGAAGCAAAGTCATAAAAATCAATTTAGGCCAATGCCTAGAAGCAATGGTATCAAAATTATCAACAACATAAGATGCATACCTAAACGGATAATGAGTTTATGAGAATCTAGTTAAAATATGAATTCTAGGAAAATGAGGATAATAAGAATGATATTTTATACCTAAGGGGGAGTCATCGACATAACACACACTCAGCTCTGTATCCACAAGAAGAAAAGGAATAAAGAGTTTTGTATGTAACACTATCGGAAGCAGGGCAGTAAGGAGTGTTGAGTCATAAATAAAAATTATAGCATGAGAGAGTGTACCCCTGGGTGTGATTTAAATAGGGTTCCATCACTGACGCTAGAGCTAAAAGTGTAGTTGTTCAAGGGCTACAGGCCACCAAGGACACCTATAAAACAAAATAAAATGAATTAGGGAAATTGAAAAACCATAGTAAGGAAAAAAAAAAAAAACTGCTTGTAAGTGGAAGGTGAGCTACTTGTTGAAAAGAAATGAACCCAAGAATCCATTACATTAGAAAATCTCATCTTTCATGAAGTAATCTAGCACAAGAATAGGTTCAAATATTACGTAATGACCAAAGAGTACCTAAAAAAAATAAAAAAATAAATACTCAAGTACATGTGACATTACCCAGCTGCCATTAAGTAAATCAAGTTACCAGTGAGCAGAGGCAACAGGAACCCTTTGCGGAGGAAGTCATGGAAATTTCCATGTACATTTGAGTAAAAGACAAATTCAATGGGGTGATGGTTTTGGTCATAAGTGGTAGAGAGATGAAATGTGAGACTAGATCATTAGGAGAAATCCACTTGGTTGACCAAACCTATCTTTATGCCATTCAGAGACCAGAAGACAAATGAGATCCAAGAAGCCTCAATGTTTAGGAAAACAAATCTTAACACTTGAAAGTGGAGCACGCATCCCAAGAAGCCATCAATTGTCTAGGAGGAGCTATCAAGGAGGTCACATGTAGTCCATGTATTGGAGGAAAAAATGGTGAGAAGTGATTTTCTCGGACGTTTTCCCAAGAATAAACAAGACAGGTAGCATAAATTTTCATGTTGGGATCTGAATCATGTTAACCGAGAATAGTGAATTAGCATAGGTAGTTTAACATAGGTAGAGGTGGTCAATAATATTATTACCATAATTACACAACTTGATATTTATTAGGGGAGAACGTCCTCTCTCAACCATTAGGTCCATAAAGTACACACCAATGATGCCAATAGCTGAAGTCCAAAGGAACTTTTCTAGTGTTGACTAGCAGGCACTAACACATAAAGACATAATTTGAAAATACTAGTGGTTAAGTGAAAACTTAGGTTAACATGGCAATGGTTCAAAGGACCTCTACGATGTAAAATAGAAACTAAATTTCATTCAAATTCATAATATGAGTTATGGTGCTTGTTATAATACCTTTCTTATTTCCATCCTAATGATAAAACGAATGTGTATGTTTGAACACACACACACACACACACACACACACACACACATATATAATATTTGAAGGTAGTAAACTATAGAGTTTTGACAATCATGGACAAGAAAGAAAGGGAAAAAGTATTGATGCGAGGTCAACCCTGCAATACCCAGAATCCTCCATCTCATGCGAGGTTAACCCTGCAATACCTAGAATCCTCCATTGTTTTGACTGTAAACCACTACTGATTCAAAACTCTATTTTAGCTTAACCCACAATGTTTGATGTTCTGAGACTACCTAGACTGCTGCTTTCTGCAAAGACTACTGCCTCTATTCCACTGTATATGTTACGTTAACGTAGTGTTTCCGAAATAATTTAAAAAAATAATAAACTCTGCCTTCCAACTGCTAATTCAACGACTTCTATATGAAACTGGGGCATGAATTTCCAAATTTTAATTGTTCAGAATTCAAATCTCTTCAGAAGATGACGTTTTTATTAGGGCACGATCTTTCTTGCTTACAATCACATGTTTGTTTTACAACCATTTGGTCTCCTGCGAGAACAAAAATGTTGATCAGATTCAACGGACTATTCTGAGCAATTTTCACACGCTCGTGCTTTTCAATGACTTCCTCTGCTTAAATTTTATTCTTCTGGTCGAAATTGTATGTGCTCATGCGCAGAAGTGGCTCCTCACACTCATGTAGCCTTCGAAATAAATGATTTGCAGCCCTCAATGGACAATTATAGGCACCTTATTTCTCCCCATAATAAACCAAAATTCGCAATGTTTACTTCGCTGAGCTTCTGCTCTGCATTTGAACCAAAACCACTCTCTCTGTGACCTTAACACCTTTACCTGTTTCCACATTCAGTTTCTTCAGCTGTTCATTAGCATTTCATAAGTCGATTCTTCTCTCTCCACGCAAATACATCCACGCATTCAACTCTGGATTCGATCAAAAGAATCAGGGAATAACCACTCAGGTAGGGCGTATAATGATTCACACTTTAATCGCTGGAGAATACGCTCCCATTCAACTTTAATCACTGGAAAAATACCCTCCTATTCAACTCATGAGAGTGCTGAGAGGAAAATGTAATAATAATTCTTCTGGCACGCTCCTCCCCCCCTTGAGAGCTTAGCTGTCTCTTTATTTATAATAATAATGGATATGCTTTACATAAAGATTTAAACATAAAAGCTTTAAAGCTTTACATGCAATGCCTTCACCTGACAAAAGCATCTTGAGGCTTTATTCGATTTTTTCTCTCTCTTAAAATAGAAAAGCCTCCTTATCACAAAATGATCCACATCCATTCCTTTATGCCTAAAAGCTCTCCCTAATTCCTATTTTCTCATTTATTTATTTTGAGAATATCTAATTAAATCACACTTAAAAGCCTAGATATTAAACTGACTTGGAACTTAGGAAACTAATTCTAGAAATGCTTGACCCCCTATGTCTATTATTTACAATGATTTCACTTGGGCTGAATGCTCCTACATCAGACTCCCAAGTTAGAAAAAATTCATGATCTCCTGATCATGTGTTCAGATCTATGTTTGCCTGGATCCCATATCTTGTGTTGCAACTTTCCATTTGTCGCTGCTTCTGTCTGTTGTTCTTCTCCAGGTATCCACACTTTATGCTGCATCGCTCCACTAGCTGCACTTTCACAATCTTTCTCCGTTTTCATTATGTTGCTTCTACTGCTTCTCTTTTGTTTCACTGCTGCTGGTCTCTTCTAGGATTCCTTCATCATCATCCGCCTCATCATTTCAATTTCTTTGTCTAGCAGATTTTTTCCAGCGTCTTCATTTAGCCCTGTACTAATAAAACAATTGTTAGAAAAAAAAATATAAGGCTTCAGTGCCCCCATAGATTTTTCTACTGCCAATGTTGTCTCAGCTGCCACCATAAATGTCGCCCCACATGTTGCTCTAGCTATCACTATGGATGTTGCTGCCTCCCAAACTTCCTGTCCCTCTGCAACATTCCTTTGCTTGTCACCTGCAATTTCATCTGCAACTTTTTTCTCTGGTTCAAATGTCTCCAACAAATATTTCAGCATTTCATCAACATGTTGCAAAGTAACTCCAGCATATACTCCACTTCCCCTTCGACAATCTTCAGAAATTGTCCATCATCCTCTTGATTTTTGGGAATCAAATCAAGTTCTTCAAATACTGTAGCTTCATCTTGTACTACTGTAGTAGCTCCAAAATTTTCTTCAGGACTTAGCAAATATTCACTGGCTTTCTCCTCAACTTTCTCTGGCAACACTTTAGTATACTGCTTTGAGTTCTTTTCCGACTCCTCTATCATCACATCAGTATGCTGATTTGCATTAACCATGAGACTGTCAGCTAGTCTCGCTTTTTTACCATCTTCTGCTTCATGACTGTCATTCATAAAAACTTTCTTCCCTTTCTTCTTCAACAAATTAACATGCACATAAGTCCTCTATCTCTCCAACTCTCTTCTCTTGAGATCTAGTTTTCTATACAATTCAACAACTTCCTTAGGAGTAGAACTTGGAAACTTCACATGATTTTCTATATCGTCCTTAGTGCTTGACGCATCATCAGCTGGTCCTTCTTTCTCTGCATCAATATCCTGATTAGATTCCTTCTTCTGCATCTCCTTCGGAGATCTTGTTATCTCATCATCGATCTGAACAGCCTTCAAATTCAACTCTTCTTGAACAAATTCTAAAGCTTGTTCATCTCCCTGTTCTGTACCTGCAAACATGTGCAACTCATTAGTTTTTAAATCACAAGACTTTTCAGTCTTGACTGCTTCCTCCATTATTTCACCAATGGAAACCTCTTCTTCCAACTCAGCTGCTCTGAGTTCTTCCTGTCTCAAATGTACATCCATTATCTGCTCCAGCTTCCTCAGCGCCCCTTTTAACTGCATGCTTATATGTAAATCTCTTTTCTGCTGTAGCCTCTACCACTTCACTCTCTTCCTCATTAGTAAACCATGTCTCTGTTCTTTCACATTTTCCCGTAACAACTCCATCAATAGCTCAAGATGAACTGCTATCTCAGCTTTCTCTTTCTCATACTCTTCCTGGGTCAACTGTTGTCTTATGCCATTCGCCTTGGCATATTTCTTCTCTTTTCTAATGTGGCCTCTTTTTGAACCTCTGCTCTCTCCTTTATGATTTTCAGTAGTCATCTCCTTCGCCACGAGTTCCTCACCTATGAGTTTCATGAAGCCTCTACCACAACAAACTCTCTTGTTGCCACTTACCTCACCAATCCTTCCCTCCGGATCTGGTCTTTTGGTAATCATTAGTCCTCTGCTGGAACCTTTAGAGCATCCTCTACTGCTCCTATAGGCTTCTCTCATCTGCAACTTTATTCAACCTCTATTGTATCTTTAGGTTCTGCCACATTCACTTAGAATCCCTTGCTGGACTCCTTTATCACTGCACTCTAGCTGTGATCTACTTCTTCCCACTGAGATTTCTTCACTATGCCTGTAAATCAAATTATCCAAGCATAACCTTTAAACCAGAGATAAATAACACCTGTCATCTCACCTTTCAAGATCCTGTTAATCTTGTTTCACTTCCTCAACTGCACTGCATCTCTATGCTTCAACATTCATGAGTTCCAAAAATCTAACATTTATTCATCACATGCAATCAACTTAACTTAAAAAAAAAAACTTGAATCTTCAAACAGAGCTATTCCTGCTCTGATACCACCTGATGCAAGGTCAACCCTGCAATACCCAGAATCCTCCATCTCATGCGAGGTTAACCCTGCAATACCCAGAATCCTCCATTGTTTTGACTGTAAACCACTACTGATTCAAAACTCTATTTTACCTTAACCCACAACGTTTGATGTTTTGAGACTACCCAGACTGCTGCATTCTACAAAGATTACTACCTCTATTCCACTGTATATGTTACGTTAACGCAGTGCTTCCAAAATAATTTCAAAAAATAATAAACTCTGCCTTCCAACTTCTAATTCACCAACTTCTATCTGAAACTGGGGCATGAATTTCCAAATTTTAATTGTTCAGAATTCAAATCTCTTCAGAAGATGACGTTTTTATTAGGGCACGATCTTTCTTGCTTACAATCACACGTTTTTTTTACAACCATTTGGTCTCCTGCGAGAACAAAAATGTTGATCAGATTCAATGGACTATTTTGAGCAATTTTCACACGCTCGTGCTTTTCAATGACTTCCTCTACTTAAATTTTATTCTTCTGGTCGGAATTGTATGTGCTCACGTGCAGAAGTGGCTCCTCACACTCATGTAGCCTTCGAAAGAAATGATTTGCAACCCTCAATGGACGATTATAGGCGCCTTATTTCTCCCCATAATAAACCAAAATTCGCAATGTTTACTTCGCCTGCGTTTGAAAGAAAACCACTCTCTCTGTGACCTTAACGCCTTTACCTATTTCCACATTCCGTTTCTTCATCTTCTTGTTGGCATTTCATAAGTAGATTTTTCTCTCTCCACGCAAATGCATCCACACATTCAACTCTGGATTCGATCAAAAGAATCAGGGAATAACCACTCAGGTAGGGCGTCTAATGATTCACACTTTAATCGCTACAGAATACGCTCCCATTCAACTTTAATCACTTGAAAAATATGCTCCCATTCAACTCATGAGAGCGCTGAGAGGAAAATGTAATAATAATTCTTCTGGCACGCTCCTCCCCCCCTTGAGAGCTTAACTGCCTCTTTATTTATAATAATAATGGATATGCTTTACATAAAGATTTAAACATAAAATCCTTAAAGCTCTACATGCAATGCATTCACCTGACAAAAGCATCTTGAGGCTTTATTCCATTTTTTCTCTGTCTTAAAATATAAAAGCCTCCTTATCACATAATGATCCACATCCATTCCTTTATGCCTAAAAGCTCTCCCTAATTCCTATTTTCTCATTTATTTATTTTGAGAATATCTAATTAAATCACACTTAAAAGCCTAGATATTAAACTGACTTGGAACTTAGGAAACTAATTCTAGAAATGCTTGACCCCCTATGTCTATTATTTACAATGATTTCACTTGAGCTGAATGCTCCTACATCAAGTACCCCTCAAATAATAAAATACTAGGGTTTTTGGATCCAAAATATTTGATAAATGGAAAAAAATTAAGTCCAATGCAAGGGGACAACATAAATCACAACCTCCAAATGGACCTAAACAAATTGAAGCAACCAACAAATTTGATTCTAGTAAAATGAAAATTCCATCTGTACAATGCTGGGGTTGTGGGGAGTCACATTATCTCACATACTTCCCTTATTGTGAAAGGATAGAGCTAGTAGTAAATGTACAAGAATCTTTTACAATGGAGGATACAACAAGAGGTGTGCCTAGAATAAAGCTCTTGTTGGAGGACCGACAAGCCAAACTTCAACTCACGATGAGTGAACTAGAAGGTAAAATTTGTAATCATGATGTATTAGTTTTAATAGATCTCGAAGAAAATCTAAGTTATATTAGTAAAAAATTATTAGAGTCATGTAAATTGAAAGTCAAAAAAGCTCAAACATCCATGTTTGGTTCAATTGGACAGGCGGGAAAAGAGAAGGGTAATAGAAAGGGTTACGAAATGGTTGGTGGAGTTGGAAAGACAACCAACAAAAACAAAATTTAATTTCCTACATTTAGGCTCTTATGATATCTTAATAGGCATGGAATTGTTAGAGGAACCATGGTCTTTTGTAAACTGTAAAGATAAGACTATTAAATACATTGTGGAAGGAGGCATTTAACAACATATTCAAGGGATAGTGAGACTTATAACTCTAAGGAAGATTTCAACATTACAATTAAATAAATGTATTAGAGAGTACCAAATTTTTGCAATTCAAGTTGGGTATACTAAAACTAAATAAAAATCTACAACTTTAGAAAATATTTCCATTTTTCAGAATTTTCCACATATATTCCTTGAAGAAATTCCATGACTTCCCCCTATTGGGCCGCCAAAATTAACATTTACTTTCACTCTATTTTTCACCTTTATCCTCATTTTTTCACCTCATTCCATCAGATTATCATTACATGAACCTACATTATCATTACTAAATGAATTCACATTTACATTTTCCAAAGTCATTAATTTCATGTATTTAGAGTGAAATTATGATTAAAAGTTAGAGACATAACATGTATTTTCTTATACCTAAAAGTGGTTTGAATTTGATGACATGTGCAGATCATTTGGAAGCTTCCAAGGCACCCTTATGTGGCCTCCCAAGATCAAATTCGAATTTCAACCTAAGAGGTTGTTACCGGGAATAGTGTCCACTTGGATGCTACTATTCCCACTAACACTGGTAGCTATCTTAGAAACAAACAAGTAAAGTCTATTTTCGCTTTCCTTTATGAAAATAGATAAGAGGAGGACCAAGGAGACCAACCTTAGTCTTTTGCTTGATTTCCTCTCCTTCCTAATAGAGCTTTGCCACTTCTTCTTCATCTGCCCAGCTTCAAAGAGCACCTGTGGAATCACAGCAACATACTACTATCGAAGAACAAAGATCTATATTCATAAATA
>APFE031094402.1:27132-37363 GCA_000404065.3 Pinus taeda | reverse complement strand
AGTATGCATCACACCTTGTACACTGGGAAGGTGATATGCATCGCACCCTCTACACTGGGTTTTCAGTATGGTCCAATTTTGACCATTTATGAGCAGTTTTTAGTGGAGAACTTCTGGGAGATGATGTAATCATCTGACTTTGTTCCTTTAGGCAGTGAATCAACACTTTTAGGGACTTAGGAGCCCTCAATTTATGGACATTTATGATTGAGGTTGAAGTGTCCAAAAATTTCTATAACAGAGGTGGACCATATTCCAAGGAGAAAGATCATGGAGATCTTGCTGTGTCATGGGATTTTTATCTAGTATTTAGGGATAAGTTGAGACAAGTATGGATCTAGTGGATATTTAAGGGATATACATTTATTGAGTAGATATCCCTAATTCATGTATAAATAACAGGAGCATCCTTCAAAGGAAGGTGAAAAGTTGTTAGTTATTCATTAGCATGAGATTTTATGATTGTTCATTCAGCATGAATAATATCATTTTCTCCAAATCATGAGTTATGAGTTTTGTTTGATTCTTAAGGTTTGATAGCCATTCATGTGTGCTCACTGAGGAATGGAAGGATCCCATACCAAGATAAGTACACTTTGTTGTAGAGTAATGTTCATAGTTGTGAATATACTAGTTTTAATTCTGGATGTTCATCTTATTTCTTTATTGTAAATACTTATAGATAATTTCAGTATGAATTCATGTTATGCCATGTTTTGTTGAGTGAAGATTGATCTCCTTTCAGTAGCTAGCTTTTATGTGAGAAGGACAACCAGGAACTCCTATGTGAGGAACCTCTTCTCCATGAGCTAGACTGAACTGAAACAAGATTTACTTTCTTATTTGCTTTCCTAGATTACATTTATGTGAAGATTGATTTCTTTTCAGTAGTTAGTTTTTATGTGAGAAGGACAATGAGGTCCTCCTAAGTTAGGAGACTCTTCTCCATGAGCTAAGAACCAAACTGAAAATAATATTTACTTACTTTCATTTATATGCTTTCTTTCCTGATTTCTTAGATGTTTGGCAATGTTATTATAGAAATATTGTATAGGGACAACTAGGACACTTGAACAAGAGACTCTTCTCCATCTTCTAAAGTAAACAAATTCCATTGATCAAACATTTTTATGCTTTCATAAAATAGATTCAATCTTTTCTTTCCAAAATAGTTTAGATTTTTAATATGCATTTCCATTCTAAACAAACTTCCTACACCAGTTTCATATGAGGTCACATATATTTTGGTTTAATTCTAAGTTTATGAAACCCCTAGGTTGACAAATTGAATGATGGGGATTTAGCATACAAGTAAATCATGCAAAATTTTGGCGTCGTTGTCGAGGAAGCAAACTTAGATCTAAGCTAGTTAGGAGGATTGTTTAGGAACCATTTTTATTTAGGGTTAATTGCATTTAGGCATTTTCATTTAAGTTTATTGTCATATAGAAAACATACAAATAAGACACAAATCAAAAGCCCCCCATTCGCTAAATAAAAAACACAATAAAATTCCATTTGTATATATGGAAGAACGATGAGTATAAGTTTGGAACAAGTCACTTAGATCCTAGCAAGTATTAGGATCTCCTCTTCTTGCGAAGAAGAGATCTTGACAACAACCAAAAGCTTAAATACTCCTCTAGAAGAAAACAATGAATTAACATTCGAAGAATCCTGTACATCTAATCATGAACAATTATTCGAATAGGAGATTGAGGAGGACAAAGAGAAGTTGCAACATCATCTAAATCAGAGTGGAAATCGCACCTATGAAATCCTTATTGAAAGGTGGTTTCAATGGTTTCAAGTGAATACCATGTTAGATCAATTTTGCTTTTATTTCATTAAATCACTCTCACAAAAACTAGATTCGATCATCCTTATGTATTTTAATTTTAAAATGCAAAATTGAAAATGAATATATTTTTACTAATATTGTGTGAATGGTTATATTGGAATTTTAATTACACATAATGGTTTGTAATTTTCAATAAGCATAGAGTAGGTAGGATGATATTTTCTATTTCGAATAAGTATGCTCTCCTACTGCAGCTTTGCATGATCTCGAGGATCAGAAAGTAGGATGTCTATAAACATTTTTAGGGTTTTCAATATACTTGTCTCCATGCTAAAAAAGAATTTTCTTCATTCTAAATTAATAAATTTTCTAGATTGTTTTAACGCTAGAATAAAATTCAATTTCTTTTTAAAAGATTTTAATTAAAAAAATTAAAAAGAAAATTAGGAATAAAATTCAATATTTTTTTTAAAAGGTTTGAATTTAAAAGAACATAAAAATTAAAGAAATAGAGGTAATTGTTTTTTAAATTTTAGCTAAAAAAAAAAATACAAAATTAATTTCATTTTTTAAATTTTTAGTTCTTAATAACAATACAAACAAAACAATAAAAAATATATATTTAGAATCTAAAAAAAAAACAAATAAAATAACAAAACAATAAAAAATCACACAATAAAACAAAATAATAATAATAAAATCACATAAAAACAAAACACATAAAAACAAAACATAAAAACAAAAAAACAAAAAAAAACAAAAACATAAAACACAAATCACATAATAAAATACAATAAAATAAAATGCTTGGCAAATAAATAAAACCATGACCCATGTTGTGAGTAAAAAATGATATGCATAAAGAAAAAAAAGATTCCCATGATGCATATAATATAATGTATAAAACAAAGGGTAGAAAATAGTATTATTCAGCACCAATTTTTATGCATTCACCAGGTTTCCAATCCAGTTGTTTGGCCTTTGGCTTGGATTCAACCTGTAAAAACAAAAAGAAAACACGCAAATAAAAAAACCTTTTATGCATATGTCATTGAGCTTTCAGCATTGGTGCAGTGAGCGTGGAAGGACACTATGGAGAGCCTCTAATCCAAATATTGGAGTGGTTCAGAGGAACCCTAATTTTGGGTGTTGGAGATTTTATGGCATTGATTTATGGTGTTGATTTTATACCCCGCTACCACCCAAAAACACCTTTAGCTTCCCCCCTCCCCCTGAGACAAAAATTGCATCATGTGAAGAAAACCATATTAACGTTCGAAGATTGGGTTTTCTGTCGAATATACAACAAAAAGATTAGAAATGAAGGCATCACAAAAGGTATTACCACTTAAACTTCAAAGACCTTGTTCAATAAATAAAACATTCCTCTCTGCCTGCTAGTTGAAGGAATTGGAATTAGAGCCATTGCCTACTGATGAGGAGGAGGGGGAGTTGCTAACTTCCAAATTTGTATTGATAGCAACACTAGCCATGTTGGTGGGTTGGTTACGGTAATTGGTGAAGGTGAAAATGTACTTATTGCTAGAATAATGAATATATATCGATCCCTACGGATAAATGCAACCTACTAACCACAGCTAAAAAGGAGCCTACCCAACAGGTTTCTAACGGAAAGAGTTCGAAGCGATCTCTCTCTCGTCTTATACATCGAGAAAGAAGGCCCAATAAACTACTCTTTCATCTGAATTGGAGTTATGACTTCTTTTATGGTGGAGATAACCCTTCTTTCTAGCGTATCTCCTTCCAAGTAATTATTGATCCAAAATGGATTTAGTAAAGCCTCCATATCAAAAGTCTTCAAATACAGGTGAAAGTGGAATCATGTTGAAGTTCTCATTAATACGAAGCCAACGGTGCAAACATTCTGTAAATCCGAGTTCAAATGAAGAAATTAGAGCCAATTAAATATTTAGGCCAAAAAGTCAATGCCTACATCAACAAGACATGTGGCAGCCCAGGAAAGAGTCACGGGTTCTTGATGATGTTAGTGCAGAAGGTGATGTGGCAGTCTGTGATTGGTTCATACCACAGGTGATGGGATCAAAAAACAAGAGTGGAGATCATCCAATCAAAGGAGATCAATGCATATCATGTCGAAACATGCAAGCAGGTTATCCTAGAAAACAGACGCAATGAAATTATGAAAAAAAACTTAAACTCCTTTGAGTTCTAGCAGGGAAGCGGGAAGTGGTTTATTGCGTGCCTTTAAGGTAGGAAACGGTTTTTCAGAAATGTACGCGATTTCACTCAGTGGTCAACACGTAACATCTCGAAACCAATTTCTCGTGTGCCTTCGGGGAATTAGCAGACGTGCTAGTTGGAGTGCGAGATTGTGCGATAGCCATTAGATCCCATAGGACAGATCAACGATGCAGAATGTCTGGATTAGTTGATGAGCGGGACACGATAGCCATCAGATTGTTTGATCTTGAGATCAACATTGGGAAAAGGATGGACGGTTGGGGTCCACCCCACGCCTCCCAGTCCTTTGGTTAATACTCTATTTTTAATGTAAACATATTATGCCATGATTGGCACAGTTTGTAACTAAACATGGTATATAAATACCATAACACAGAGAAAGTTGACAGAGGTGTTGTGAACCATTCGAAGGGGTCTAGAGGTCATACTGACCAAGTATGGTCGAGTGTATACTCATTTCAACTCGAAGAATCAAGCTAAACACAACAGTGAGATCCATTTTCTTGTTTGAGACTCTATTTTTGAGCTCACACCTATAACAACTATTTGAAGACATAATTAAGACGTTAACACTGGAAGTGAGAGGACCAGGAGACGTAGCGAGGAAGTCTCGTGAACTCCTTTATTAAATTGTGTTGTGTTGATGTGTTATGAATGTGTTTTCTGCTTGTTTAAGTGTTTATGTTATTTGCAATCTTTTCGATCCATTTCACTAAGTAACATAGGCAACTTCACACACAGTCTGTAATACCTTTTTCTATTAACCTAGGTTGTCATTGATGTCAATATGGCAATATTCTGGACAGTAAACAATGATGTGAAGCCAAGTAGAGTAGATCCATGAAGCAATAGGAGTATGTCTATATAGAAATATCCTAGGATACTAAATGATTATATGAAGCCAAGAAGTAAGGCCATCAGGAAAGCCAAGCAATGAGTAAGAGTCTGTTAACGGAGGAGTTAACAAAGGAGGCATATCAAAGCTATCGCTTGTGCTTAAGAGTATTGCATAGTATCAAAGCAAGAGAGGCATATTGTAAAAGACATAAGCCATCAAGGTATGAAGGTATCAAAGAATTTCATTGAAAGACATTGCAAAGCCAAAGGAAGACATTGGAGCAAGAGGAGCCATATCGGGAATATCGTATGTCTTATATGCCCAAGAAGTCATATTGGAGCAAGAGGAGACATATCGGGAGTATCGTATGTATTATATGCCCAAGAAGTCCCATAAAGAGGAAGAATTCATCAAAAGAGTTGTTAACGGAGGAGCATCGCATGTAATATATGCCAAAGAAGAACTATCGGAATCCAAAGGGAAGACCGATCAGAGGAGTAGAGGAGTATATATATATTATATAAATACATGGACCATATATGCCAAAGAAGAACTATTGAAATCTAAAGGGAAGACCAGCCAGAGGAGCAGATGAGTATATATATATATATACACGGACACGTTGCACCATTATAAAATGCCCTATTGTTATATCGCATTCGTGGTAATGACAAGTTATGAAGGGCTATCACCCCAAAAATCCTCGACTGCGATATCCGTATGCAGACCCGATGATCCTATTATATTGCACCCTAATGGTATAACATGTCCATTGTATCGGGAGTGATGTATCACAGAGTTTAAAGCCAGTGTCAAGATTAAATTGCGATTGCGATAATAACGTGCACCCAACTACACCATTGCAATATGATTTAACATATTATCACATATGTCACATATCACATATATTGTAAAGCTTTGCCACTCTATAAAGCATCGATTGCGATATATATATGGACCCGATGGATTCATTAAAAGTAGTTCATTGAATGTCGCATCTGTCCCATCGGTAGAAGGGGAATTGGCCATGTTGTGTGCAAAACTGTCGATTGCGATAAAGTTGTGGAGGATCAGACCCAATGAAGTTATAGATGTGGGGGTAATGTATTTGAAGTCTAGCCTTAAGCGTTCGTTTGGGTTTTTCCGTGTATTCCTATGTATTCCGATAAATTTTTTACCCGGGGTTTTTAAGGACAAAAGCACAAATTAACATTTCTGATAGTTTAGTGGGCCTGAATGATTGTGATTGCAATTGCGATTGTGATGTGGCATGTGGGGCCTCCTTGTTGGTACTGTCTCTCTAATGAAATCCTCCGTAAACAGTGAAGTCTAATGTATGAATATTATTAAAGGAAAAGGACCTCTCTGATATTTTTAACAAGCAACATTTCTTTGTATTTTGGCTGCTCTTCCTCCTGAACATATCCAATTAGCGTTGGTGAACACAAAGAGACAGAGGAAGCCAGAGATCGGGAAGTCGAAGATCAAGAAATCAAAGGAGGAAGCCAAAAGGTTGAGCGAGGACATAGGAAGTGGAAGTTCAAGTGAGCGAAAGGGAAGCCAAAGGTTAGTCGTATTAGTATAAGAAAACGAAGAATTGCCTTTATGCTATTATTGTTAAAAAACTGTAAGAAACATAGGCAGCCATAGGTCCAGCAGAATATAAAAGGGCCGAAGGTCCAACAAGACAGGAGGCATTCAAAGGACAAGCATCTCTGTTGATTGTGTTACCCTGTGAAAGACTTAGACCTGTGATGAATTAATCAGGTACACAATGCAGTCTGAAGAAAAATTCTGTGATGTAATAAATAAATTTTTGTCTGACATTGTTTGAAGGGAGAAGTAGCTAGCAGAGAAGCAGTTATGCTGAAGCATGTATGATGACAGTTAGAACAAATGCTTGAACAAAAAGTTGGTTCTTATGCAGATCTTAGTGCAGCTAATTGTAGACTCACTAAAGTTGTGTGGAGACATTATTAGAGATCATGACGGCTATTGCAGACTCTGTGTGGACAATGTGAAGAGTTGTAAAGACTCCTTCATAAGAAGAGTGGTTTCCATTGATGTTGTAGCATGGAGACTACAGTGAAGCTGTAAACAGATAGAACTTAGTAAAGAAGAGTTCTGAGAGAGGAACATTACTATCAAACATCCCTTGACAAGATTGGGTCGGAGCCCTTGGGGTTGGTGTTGGGCTAATTTATTGACTAAATTAACACAAGTATTTAATTATCAATCTGGGTTTGTAAAACTTGGAGGCAAATCCACTGTATATGGACATCAGGTATAATCAAGTTTAGAAGATAAAATTTGAAAACTAAAGAAGTGCATCTTACAAATATAGCCTACGTTAATAATTTCAATTCACCTTGAAATGAAGGAAAGCTGAAATGGCTCTTAACTTAAGAGGTCCAATTCTTCCTCAATTATTACTTGATAAATAGAAATTAAAAACCATGAGCTCTCAATAGCTTAAGATGGAAAAACCATGAATGAAAGGAGGCTCTTAACTTAAGAGACCTTTGGTGTTTCCCATCATAATTCATTCACCATAATGCTATCAATTGAAGATTGAAAATTCATAAGAAAAACTGCTTGCATGTAATCAAGGAAAAACCTAGTTTCAATCCATCAATTTAACAAAAGGAGTGTTCAACTTGAACACCTTGTCATTCCATCTTACTAAAGTGATGAACAAACTAAGATTCAATAAAATAAATCATCACACATCAACCATAAACCAATCTGAAGCAAAGCACATAAACAAGTTCTAAAATAACCAAATTATGGAAAATTAAACTAGTCTAACAAAGAAGTGTACTTAGCTTGGAATGGGGGCCCTCCACCCTTACCTTTCACACTTGAAGAAATCTCAGCTACAACAACTTCAGTAAATCAACCAAGCATGAACAACAAATTGGAATGAAACAAGTTCTTCAAATTAGCTCCCAACTCCAATTATACAAAAGTACATACAAATTCCATTACAAAAGCCATCAAAGTCTTGGCTTTAAATAGAGGTTTAATGAAACAAACTGATCTATATTATCTCTAACACTCATATCTACTCACATCCACCTATCTAAGTCGAACTCATCCAATTCATCCTAAGAAATATGGTCAATCCCATAAAATCTCAAAACTGCCCTATTTCCTAGGGATTTTCTGGTGACTAGTCATGTTTGACCAGCCTTGACCGGGCCTAATAAAGCTTGTTCTGGTGAAACCAAGTGGAGTTAGCTTAGTCCTAGTTCCCAAGCTGTCCATCCATGCATCAAAATCGAGCCCAAGAGTCCTACAAACATGTCATCCACATAGCTATTACGGGAATTTCTGATTCAGTCCAAAATTGCACTTGAAACTCAATTTTCATAAACACTTCTAGAAATTGCAAAATTAAAATTAAACACATGAATATGCATAAAATACATCAAAATGAGATGCATGTGATGGAAAATGGATGGAAAATATAAGGATTAAGTAGGTTTCCCTAAGCAAAAATAGACCAAAATTGAGGGCCAACATCTCCCCCTTGTTGATCTTCAAGCATGTCCTCATGAGACAAAGACAAGCATGAGGACATGCTTGAAGATCAGCAAGGGGGAGATGTTGGCCCTCAATTTTGGTCTATTTTTGCTTAGGGAAACCTACTTAATCCTTATAGTTTCCATCCACTTTCCATCACATCCATCTCATTTTGATGTATTTTATGCATATTCAGGTGTTTAATTTTAATTTTTCAATTTCTAGAAGTTTTTATGAAAATTGAGTTTCAAGTGCAATTTTGGACTGAATCAGAAATTCCCGTAATAGCTATGTGGATGACATGTTTGTATGACACTTGGGCTCGAGTTTGATGCATGGATGGATAGCTTGGGAACTAGGACTAAGCTAGCTCCACTTGGTTTGCCAGAACAAGCTTTATTAGGCCCGGTCAAGGCTGGTCAAACATGACTAGTCACCAGAAAATCCCTAGGAAATAGGGCAGTTTTGAGATTTTATGGGATTGGCCATATTTCTTGGGATGAATTGGATGAGTTCGACTTAGATAGGTGGATGTGAGTAGATATGAGTGTTAGAGATAATATATATCAGTTTGTTTCATTAAACCTCTATTTAAAGCTAAGACTTTGATGGCTTTTATAATGGAATTTGTATGTAACTTTTGTATAATTTGAGTTGGGAGCTAATTTGAAGAACTTGTTTCATTCCAATTTTTTATTCATGCTTGGTTGATATACTAAAGTTTCTGTAGCTGATATTTCTTCAAGTGTGCAAGGAAAGGGTGGAGGGCCCCCACACCAAGCTAAGTACACTTGGTTCAATTTTCATAGTTTTCATAGACTAGTTTTTGTTTCAAATGTATTTAGATGTGTGATGGTTTCTGAATGAATATTGGTTTAATTCTAATCTACATATGAAGGGAAATAAAGGAATTTAAGTTAAATTCCCCTTCTTTTTGATCTTGAACTAAAACTGAATTTCATTCTCCATTTCTCATTTGAAGTTATTTCTGCATTTCTGGTTTGAAGCAATGGTGATTGTGACATAGTAGGATTGTGAAGAAGGACAATCTAGACCTCCTTAGTTAGGATCCTCTTCTTTTACATCTTCTACATCATAAGCCATTTTTAATTAGTGCTCTTAGATTTATCTTCATGAAAGTAGTATTGTAGGGAATGACAACCTGGTTCTCCTAAGTTAGGAGCCTCTTCCCTCATATATTACATAAATGAATTAGAAATTGTTAAAATAGGTTTATATTTGTAATATGTACTTCTTTAAATCTTCAAATTTTATCTTCTAAACTTGATTACATCTGATGTCCATATACAGTGGATTTGTCTCCAAGTTTTACAAACCCAGATTGATAATTAAATACTTGTGTTAATTTAGTCAATAAATTAGCTCAACATTTTGGCGCCGTTGCCGGGGAGGCAATTATTAGCATAGTCAAATAGAAGATAAAAAAAAACACTAAAAAACTAGTTAGTATACTGTTGAGGCCTCATAAATCGTTGCCACAACATCGGGGATAACCACTCGGTCTGGACCTTGGTACAGCTCCTTTTGCGTTTTGAATGGTGGCTCCGACTGGAGATAACAGGACCAGTTTCCCGATAATTAAATAAAAAGGATGGATGGGTAATGAATAAATTGCTTAAATGATAGGCGAATAACTTATTATATTGACAAAAATAGGGAAACTAATACTAATCCCGGGAACAACTTATTCATTCAGAATGTAGTGTTAAATAATCTTTATCTATTTATCAGGCATATAGATGACTCTATAAAATAAATAAAAGATGTTCAATCATTCAAAGATTGCTTCACATGAATAGTCACAATGAAGCGATAAATACAAA
>APFE031094402.1:1415-24762 GCA_000404065.3 Pinus taeda | reverse complement strand
ATTGACCATATTTCTTGGGATGAATTGGATGAGTTTGACTTATATAGGTGGATATGATTAGATATGAGTGTTAGAGATAATATAGATCAGTTTGTTTCATTAAACCTCTATTTAAAGCCAAGACTTTGATGGCTTTGGTAATGGAATTTGTATGTAACTTTTGTATAATTGGAGTTGGGAGCTAATTTGAAGAACTTGTTTCATTCCAATTTGTTGTTCATGCTTGGTTGATTTACTGAAGTTGTTGTAGCTGAGATTTCTTCAAGTGTGCAAGACAAGGGTGGAGGGCCCCCACTTCAAGCTAAGTACACTTCTTTGTTAGACTAGTTTAATTTTCCATAATTTGGCTATTTTAGAACTTGTTTATGTGCTTTGCTTCAGATTGGTTTATGGTTGATGTGTGATGATTTATTTTATTGAATCTTAGTTTGTTCATCACTTTAGTAAGATGGAATGACAAGGTGTTCAAGTTGAACACTCCTTCTGTTAAATTGATGGATTGAAACTAGGTTTTTCCTTGATTACATGCAAGCAGTGTTTCTTATGAATTTTCAATCTTCAATTGATAGCATTATGGTGAATGAATTATGATGGGAAACACTAAAGGTATCGTAAGTTAAGAGCCTCCCTTCATTGATGATTTTTCCATCTTAAGCTATTGAGATCTCATGGTTTCTAATTTCTATTCATCAAGTAATAATTGAGGAAGAATTGGAACTCTTAAGTTAAGATCCATTTCAGCTTTCCTTTATTGCAAGGTGAATTGAAATTATTAATGTAGGCTATATTTGTAATATACACTTCTTTAGTTTTCAAATTTTATCTTCTAAACTTGATTATACCTGATGTCCATATACAGTGGATTTGCCTCCAAGTTTTACAAACCCGGATTGATAATTAAATACTTGTGTTAATTTAGTCAATAAATTAGCCCAACATTTTGCTTATTCTTCTCACAACTTGCTGATATATTCTACGTTGCTGCTTCTGTCAAAATGTTTGACTTCTTTCAGCCATATGCTAATGGCATCTACTATTTTCTTGAGCCTCTCAACGGCTATGATGGCAGCAAATGTATAATTCTGAGCTACAACAGTGGCAGAATTGTTAATACGCAGAAGGTTTATGTCAAAACGTTTTTACCTGCTGCCTGTAGCTGTAACTCTTGTAAAAACGTTTTACTTTCCACAGGGTTTTTTCCAAAACATTTTTACCATTTACTGTTGTCTGGTTGTGCTCTGATTGGAATGTAATGTGGCTCTTTTGCTGTGTTTTTTTAAAACGTTTTTACTATGCAACGTGGTTTTTCCTGTGTTTTTTTCAAAACGTTTTTACTATTTTGCTGTAGCTATAGCTCTACGTAATTCTCTACATTCACAGCAGATCTACGTTTTTCCCATTCCACGGCATATGGTTTAAATGAGCTTGCAAACCGAATACGTGGTTTGTATCTGTGTCTTAAAGAAGGCAAAAGAAAGAACCAGATTGAAAGTGCAAGGTGTATGTATTTGAAGTGATGAAATCTGACCGTAACATATCTGCCATGGATTAGAAGGAAGCTACCAGAGACTCTGGAATCCATGACTAATTTCTTTGCAAGATCTTGCCAAAGGAAAGAGAGCCACCATATCTTTTTACCTCAAGTCCGCTCGATTTCCCTGAGCTGAGACACTAAGATGTTGGCCCTCAATTTTGGTCTATTTTTGCTTAGGGAAACCTACTTAATCCTTATATTTTCCATCCATTTTCCATCACAGCCATCTTATTTTGATGTATTTTATGGATATTCAGGTGTTTAATTTTAATTTTACAATTTCTAGAAGTGTTTATGAAAATTGAGTTTCAAGTGCAATTTTGGACTGAATCAGAAATTCCCGTAATAGCTATGTGGATGACATGTTTGTAGGACACTTGGGCTCAAGTTTGATGCATGGATGGATAGCTTGGGAACTAGGACTAAGCTAACTCCACTTGGTTTGGCCAGAACAAGCTTTATTAGGCCCGGTCAAGGCTGGTCAAACATGACTAGTCACCAGAAAATCCCTAGGAAATAGGGCAGTTTTGAGATTTTATGGGATTGACAATATTTCTTGGGATGAATTGGATGAGTTCGAATTAGATAGGTGGATATGAGTAGATATGAGCGTTAGAGATAATATAGATCAGTTTGCTTCATTAAACCTCTATTTAAAGCCAAGACTTTGATGGCTTTTGTAATGGAATTTGTATGTAACTTTTGTATAATTGGAGTTGGGAGCTAATTTGAAGAACTTGTTTCATTCCAATTTGTTGTTCATGCTTGGTTGATTTGCTGAAGTTGTTGTCGCTGAGATTTCTTCAAGTGTGCAAGGCAAGGGTGGAGGGCCGCCACACCAAGCTAAGTACACTTCTTGGTTCAATTTTCATAGTTTTCATAGACTAGTTTTTGTTTCAAATGTATTTAGATGTGTGATGATTGCTGAATGAATATTGGTTTAATTCTAATCTACATATGAAGGGGCACAAAGGAATTTAAGTTAAATTTCCCTTCTATTTGATCTTGAACTAAAACTAAATTTCATTCTCCATTTCTCATTTGAAGTTATTTTTACATTTCTGGTTTGAAGCAATGATGATTGTGATATAGTAGGATTGTGAAGAAAGACAATCTGGACCTCCTTAGTTAGGAGCCTCTTCTTTTACATCTTTTGCATCATAAGCCATTGTTAATTAGTGCTCTTAGATTTATCGTCATGAAAGTAGTATTATAGGGAAGGACAACCTGGTTCTCCTAAGTTAGGAGCCTCTTCCCTCATATATTACATAAGTGAATTAGAAATTGTTAAAATAGGTTTATATTTGTAATATGTACTTCTTTAAATCTTCAAATTTTATCTTCTAAACTTGATTATATCTGATGTCCATATACAATGGATTTGCCTCCAAGTTTTACAACCTAGATTGATAATTAAATACTTGTGTTAATTTAGTCAATAAATTAGCCCAACATTTTGGCTCCGTTGCCCGGGAGGTAATTATCAGCATAGTCAAATAGAAGATAAACAAAAACACTAAAAGTTTATCTAGTACACATTTCTCTTAGCTAAGTTTCTTTATGCCTAGAAATAGAGATCCTAAAATTAGGTTTCAAAAACAAACCCCCTAATAAAAACATAAAATCAAAAAAATAACTTCAAAATCCATTTTCAACGACAAGATCTAAAAGATGATGTTAAAGAATAGGTTACAGCACTACTCCATTCCTCAACATTCTTTCTCATCAAATATTTATGATCAAATAAATTTTCATGTCCAAACATTCATTAAAGTATATTTTTCAAATTTGGATATGAGTTTACTTATGATCTTGTTACAGAAATGGATGTACTGGAAATTCTCTTATACTTGAGAGAATGAATTATTTTTCTAAAATAGAATAGGATAGAATAGAATAAATAAACAAGTAGAATGAATTCACAATAAGACTTCCATAATAAATTTGTTTCAAGCAATTTCTTCAAATCACTGATCAATATTCATTTGAAAGGACTACATGGAAAAATGCAGTAAGAACAAGCCTATTTTGGGTAACCATATAGGATCATTTTGAAATCATGCTTTTTTTAAATATCTCTTGAAATCTTGTTTTGGAATCCATTTTGAAGTTCTCACTTTATATCACAAATAAAAATGTGATCAAAATCGAAACTAGGTCTCAAGTGAAATGTTGAGGATAGAGTTAGTAAAACCTATATTTGAAGTGTCTAATGGAAGCATTTTTATCTGAAATTCATAGGGAAGATATCCCTTGGAATCTAGTTTCCAAATCAATTTGAATCACTTCAATCAGGTATCATATTAAAACGATATTCTTGAAATACTAACTGCTTGTCGAAAAATCTGCAAGGTGACAATTCTAGGTCTTGACTGTTCATTGGCATATTTGGAATACCAAATCATCTTCTTTTCAAAACCTGTTTATATGGGAGATATATATTAAAGTCTAGTTTAAGACACAATTTGAATAATCCCATTTGGATATGAGATGAAGAAGTTATGCCACATTTAGTGACTCCATGTCTTCAAAGCAGTATAGTAAAACTCTGCCTCCTAGGCCTGTTTATCACCAATTTTGTGATATCAAGCCTAAGAATTTTTAAGACCTGTTTCTACTGGAAAGATAAAAATGAATCTCAATTAATCTCCAAGTTGAATCACATTGATCCGATCTTTATCAAAGACGTTACGCTTCAAATAGTGACTGTTGGTCTAGTTAAAAATTAATAAGCAGCTCTATCAAACATGGCACTCCTTGTAATTTTTACGATATCATTTTAAATCATTTCGAAAACCTGTTTATACAGGAGGTATCCATCTGAATTCACTTCAAATTGGCTTTGGAATCACTCTAATAATATATCAAATGAATATTTTGTAAACACAATACCGCTAGGAGGTCTAGGCTGGCCACCATTCCTCAAAGGGGTAAATAAATTCATTATGTTTGTTTATCATATTTGGACTTGTTTTATAAGAAATGGTTGTAATGATTTACATATATATTGGAAGAAGAGAGACTGTACACTTCTCTTCCTCCATCATCTAATGTTGTATTGCAGGCAAGTGCTATGTTTTTGCAGGTCATAAGAAGAATGAAGGAGTGAACTCCATGGATGAAGTAATTTTCAAAGTTAAATTCATATTCCAGAATATGAATACAAATGCTCAATTCAAAGCAAAGTGAAAATTCACCTGATGTTGAGTTCATTCACTGAAACTCAAACTCTTGAAGCTTTCTCATAGATGTTGACCAACAACAGCAACAAACCCTACAACATGATCGAGATCAAGGCAAAAAGACATGAAGCTAATCATTAGAAGAAGCATTCAAGTTCAGTACCATGTCAAGTCACATCAATCTTCAAAGAAGCCTTTCATATTGAATTCATATTGTTCATGATTTGTTCATGATTTGAATTCATATTGTTCATCATCCATACTGTATGTTAAGCTCCACGACCATGCATGTTGAAGCCCAGAATTATTATCCATCCATTTACTACTAAATCATGACTTCAATATAACCTATTTTCATTAGATTTTCATATTTCCCTACTCCATTACACCCCACCTCCATTCAGAAAAGGAAAAAAAAAATAGAAAAAGATCAAAAATAATAAAGGAGTTTGGTTGTGAAAATCCACGAAAGTCGCACAATACAAACTCGAATTCATATTGGAAAACCAACTTGTTTGGCCAATATGAATTCTCTATTTTGTTTTACCATTTCTTCTATTTGAGTTTGCAGGAATCATCCTCCAAAATAAACAAGACTTGAGGACAAGTCTTCCCGTCAGCAAGCGGGGAAGATTCGCAAAACGAAACTTAGTTGTGCAGCTGAATTGACGACGGAACTTGTATTGTTGGCAGTTGGGACCTGAAATATTTTTGAAATCAATTGCAGAGGGACCTGAAATGTTAGCAAAAGCATGTATATATTGAATAAAAATGTACATGACAGAGGGGACCTGAGTTATCATGAATCAATTGCAGAGGGACCTAAAACGACATGAACAATCAATGGACCAAAATCAATGAAGGATGCTCGAACAAAAAGCATAAATAAGCTCTATCTATCTATGATATTTGATCAAGACAACTTCATCCAATATTGTTAAAGAACAACATTCATCCAATACTACAGGGAAGTACAAGAATCGTAAGTACAAAATTTTGCTCTTGTAAATTCAATTTTTTGTAGAAATTTTTAGACTTTGTTAAAATTGAGTTAATACTTGAATGCATATTTTATACATTCTCCTCATCCTATACCCATTATCCTATATTCTACATGTTCATTTACCCTATACCTAATCCAATGTACATATGTACATTCATTCCATAACCCTAACATCTCATAACCCTAAATATCATTCTCTATTTAACTATATTTATTTTCTACATTCCATATTCATTTCATAACCCTAACCCTAAGTAGTTTTCTATAAAGCAAAAGGGATCAAAGTGAGGATTTAAAAAAGTTGAACCTGCACAAACAAAGCAAGCATTAGTCCTATGGAAACAATTTTAAACATGACCTAAAAATGGTCATTTTAAAATTAAGGAAATCATTGCAATACATATGGAATATCAAACAAACAAAATTGAAATGATATGACGCAATAAGGTGAAGTTATAATGGAAAATTGAATACAAGATGATGGCAAACCTTATGGAACTATGCAATGATATCAAGCATATGGTAAGGGTAAGATCATTTTAATAAATAGTAAATACATGTGCAAAAGAAATATATGTGAAAAATATATATAAGGGAATACATGTTGCGCATATGCACATTATTGAAACATATTGAACGCACACCGTTTAAAGCTTGCATGATTTCAATATGAAATGATATTAGGCAGGGCATATGATTCAAATGAGCTTGCAAACCGAGTACGTGGTTTATATCTGTGTCTTAAAGAAGGCAAAACCAAGAACCTGATTCAAAGTGCAAGGTGTATGTATTTGAAGTGATGAAATCTGACCATAACATATCTGCCGTGGATTAGAAGGAAGCTGCTAGAGACTCTGGAACCCATGACTAATTTCTTTGCAAGATCTTGCCAAAGGAAAGAGAGCCACCATATCATTTTACCTCAAGTCTGCTTGATTTCCCTGAGCTGAGACAACAACCAAATAGTGGAATGGGAAAAACGTAGAGCTGCTGTGAGTTGTAGAGAATTACGTAGAGCTACAGCTACAGAAAAATAGTAAAAATGTTTTGAAAAAAACACAGGAAAAACCACGTTGCATAGTAAAAACTTTTTAAAAAAACACAGCGAAAGAGCCACATTGCATTCCAATCAGAGCACAACCAGACAACAGTAAATGGTAAAAACATTTTGGAAAAAACCCTGTGGAAAGTAAAACATTTTTACAAGAATTACAGCTACAGTCAGCAGGTAAAAACGTTTTGACATAAACCTTCTGCGTATTAACAGATCTGCCACTGTTGTAGCTTAGAATTATACATTTGCTGCCATCACAGCCGTTGAGAGGCTTAGGAAAATAGTAGATGCCATTAGCATATGGCTGAAAGAAGTGAAACATTTTGACAAAAGCAACAACGTAGAATATATCAACAAGCTATGAGAAGAATAATGCACTGGTAATGGCGCCAAAATGTTAGGCAATTTAATTGCTTAAATTGCTTTCATTAAATTATCAACCAGGGAAACTCGTAAGCTTGTGATGATGCCAGCAAAATATATGCAGGAGTAGGCAACTAACTCTATGTCTAACTAAATGATTTATGATTCAATATAATATGCAAGGGAAGAGGCTCCTAATTGAGGAGGTCCTAGTTGTCCTTCCCTACAGTATTATAGATTGAAAAGAAATCATTAATTACATAAAACTAGAAACTTGAATTAAAGACAAGAGAATGAATTTAATTGTTGTTCATATTCAAATAGAGAGAGAGACTAACTTAGTCTCTTGATTGCCCCCTCGTATATTGATCCAAACTAAACTAAGATTCATTCATAAGCATAGGAAATGAAGTAAATTGAAACTTAAAAGCAAAAGAATGAATTTCAACTATCATGCAAATCAAATAGAGGGAGAGCCTAACTTATACCCTTGGTTGTTCCCTCATATGCTGATAAGATTTTAATTTAAAACTCATTCATCAATCACAAACAAATCCTCAAACATCTAAGCAATGAAATAAGATCTATTATGAAATAAAATGTTTCTTTGATCCTTTTAGAGTGAGCTCAATTCTCTTAAGAACAAAGTAACAAACTATTCCATAAATTCATATACTAAATTAACACAATTTATACCTAAAACTACATAATGAAAATTTATGTAAAATGAAGCTTTATTCTATTCCATCATAAGTTGGATACATGCTCCAAGAGTTCTCTTTTTGGAATGGAGGAGGTGTTCCTATTTATACAAAAACTATGATAACCACCTCATAAATGTAAACCCACTATTCCCTCCTTTGACCAACATATTTCTCAACCAATGGTGATACATAACCCTATCCTCCATGATCTCCTCCATGAGGTCCATGATCTTCTCCATGAGGTTCATGATCTTCCCAAATTCGAATCTGAACGTAGAGTGCCACATAAGGATGCCTTGGAAGCTTCCTTTGTACCTACACATGTCAACAAACTCATTCTAATTGTTAGGTATAAGCATATTATTTTCTAAAGTTTAACCATAAACCCACTTTAAAATGTTAAGAATTAATAAACTTTTGAAAAGCATAGTTATAATCCAATGATGAGGTAAATGTAATGATGTGGAGGTGGAATGGAGGTGATATGAAGGTAATATGGAAGTAATGTGAAGGTATTAGTGAATAATGGAGTGAGAATAAGGACTATTTTGAGGCCCAACATACCCCCAAACTGAAGATATTGCATTTCCTCATTCAATCTATTACATTATTTTTTGATACTTGAGCTTGGCTTAAACTCTGCATGATATCATTTACATAACTTTTGCAAAGCATTTTTGATGAACTGCAACTTGGTTGGTTCTTGTGTTTCAACCATATTTTCTTTGTTGCATTCAATTTTAATGTATGATCTTTGCATATTGATAATGTGATTTTTATTGCAGAGTATTTTTGTTGGAATGCATCATGGTTGGTTCTTGTTAAATTTGTAGTATAGTGGTGAGTATTCCCGCCTGTCACATGGGTGACCCGGGTTTGATCCCCGGCAACGGCGCCAAAATGTTGGGCTAATTTATTAACTAAATTAACACAAGTATTTAATTATCAATCTGGGTTTGTAAAAATTGGAGGCAAATCCACTGTATATGGACATTAGGTATAATCAAGTTTAGAAGATAAAATTTGAAAACTAAAGAAATGCATATTACAAATATAGCCTACATTAATAATTTCAATTCACCTTGCAATGAAGGAAAGCTGAAATGGCTCTTAACTTAAGAGGTCCAGTTCTTCCTCAATTATTACTTGATGAATAGAAATTAGAAACCATGAGCTCTCAATAGCTTAAGATGGACAAATCATCAATGAAGGGAAGCTCTTAACTTAAGAGAACTTTGGTGTTTCCCATCATAATTCATTCACCATAATGCTATCAATTGAAGATTGAAAATTCATAAGAAAAACTGCTTGCATGTAATAAAAAAAAACCTAGTTTCAATCCATCAATTTAACAGAAGGAGTGTTCAACTTGAACACCTTGTCATTCCATCTTACTAAAGTGATGAACAAACTAAGATTAAATAAAATAAATCATCACACACCAACCATAAACCAATCTGAAGCAAAGCACATAAACAAGTTCTAAAATAACCAAATTATGGAAAATTAAACTAGTCTAACAAAGAAGTGTACTTAGCTTGGAGTGGGGGGCCTCCACCCTTGCCTTGCACACTTGAAGAAATCTCAGCTACAATAACTTCATTAAATCAACCAAGCATGAACAACAAATTGGAATGAAACAAGTTCTTCAAATTAGCTCCCAACTCCAATTATACAAAAGTTACATACAAATTCCATTACAAAAGCCATCAAAGTCTTGGGTTTAAATAGAGGTTTAATGAAACAAACTGATCTATATTATCTCTAACACTCATATCTATTCACATCCACCTATCTAAGTCGAACTCATTCAATTCATCCCAAGAAATATGGTCAATCCCATAAAATCTCAAAACTGCCCTATTTCCTAGGGATTTTCTAGTGACTAGTCATGTTTGACCAGCCTTGACCGGGCCTAATAAAGCTTGTTCTGGCGAAACCAAGTGGAGTTAGCTTAGTCCTAGTTCCCAAGCTATCCATCCATGCATCAAACTCAAGCCCAAGTGTCCTACAAACATGTCATCCACATAGCTATTACGAGAATTTCTGATTCAGTCCAAAATTGCACTTGAAACTCAATTTTCATAAACACTTCTAGAAATTGAAAAATTAAAATTAAACACCTGAATATGCATAAAATACATCAAAATGAGATGGATGTGATGGAAAATGGATGGAAAATATAAGGATTAAGTAGGTTTCCCTAAGCAAAAATAGACCAAAATTGAGGGCCAACAGCTGGTGCCTTGGAAGTTGGAAGGATTGGTGTCCTTGGGATTGGTGCCTCAGAAACAAGAAGGATTGGTGTCCTTGGGATTGGTTCCTCAAAAATTGGAAGGATTGGTTTCCTTGAGGTTGGTGCCTCAAAACTGAAAGTATTGATGTCCTGGGAGTTGGTGCTCCTAAGTCCAAGGTTGGTGCCTTAACAAAATAGAGTTGATGCTCTGGAGGCTGGAGCCTCACAAAAGTCCAAGTTGGTGCTTGGCAACAGATTGGAATTATATATATTGTATCTATTTTATTGTAAATATTATATTAATAAAAGCATTTATTCTTGTTGTTCATATGGTCATCTGAATATAAATGTTTTAACTAGTAAAATAACAATTGAAAAAGAAATATTGATTCACACCCCTCTTAGTATTTCCAACAATTGGTGTCAGAGCCAGTATATTCATTTAAAGCCTAATAGCTTGAAGGTTGATCTTTAGAACACAAATGGATAAGTCAAGGAAGAATGTCTCCAATTCTCCTAAAGATGTGTCTCCCTCTACCACTGAAATAGAAGACAATCAATTTAAGGAGGCTCCATGGTTCAATGGGAACTTTAATATATGGGAACAAAGAATGAGGAATTTCTTAAAGACTCAAGGAATTGAAATCTGGAAATCAGTAGTTGTTGATAGCATGATGGATGGAGAATCCAAGGAGTACAATGCAAAAGCGATGAAGGCAATCTTGAACAGGCTACCTGATTCTATAAAGAACAATTTAGGAAAATGTTCATCAACAAAGGGTATATGGAACAAACTTCATCACCTTCACTCAAAAGGAGCATTTACCGTGACCATCAGTCAAGAAGATGATGGAAATAAAGAAGTAAATCTAGAACCCATCACAGAAGATGAAAATGAGAATGATGATATCAAGGCTAAAGAAGATCTAGAAGATGAAGAGAATGAAAAATATTTTGTAGAAGATCTCCTCCCTCAACCTATGGCTGCCATGGAAGAGATTAACAATTTGAAAAAGGAAAATGAGGAACTTAAGAAGATAGCACTAGCTGGTGACCAAGATCAAACAAGGGAGAAATATGACCTTGTCAAGCTTCAAGTACAAGAAAGGGATGAAGAGCTTGCCAAGCTTAAGAAGGAATTCCATCAAAGCAAAAGAAAGCATAATGAAGAAGTCATATCCATCACAAATCAATTGGATAAAGAAAAAAAATAGGAAGATACCTTGTCAAGTCAACTTGAACAAAGGCACAAGAGTTTGAACAAACTTGAAGAAGAGATTGGTCAGTACAAGGTAGAGGTCTCCTCTCTTAAATCTCAACTACAAGAAGCAAGGAAACAAGCATAAGGAGCTGAGAAGACAATGGAAGCATTGGAATTCATAGAAGGATAGGTTGATGAAGCAAAAAAGGAAAGAAACACCATGATATGTCAACTAAAAGCAAAGGATGAAGAAATCTTCAAATTAAAATCTAACATCAAACTTCTCAATGACGAAACATGTAAAGCTAAAAGGATCAAGGAACAAATGGAGAGCAGTCTAGCAAAGGAAAATGAAGTTAGATATCATCTCCCTTAAAATAGAAGCAAATGAAGCTGCTCATATCAAGGAAGAAACTCATAAACAACTTGCTAAGAAGAATAATGAGTGTGAAAGATTGGAAGAAGAGATTGTCTTCCTCAGAAAAAAGGTTGAAGGGATGAACAAAACCTTGAAGAGCTCTCAAGCCTTGGATGACATGCTCAACCATCAAAGATTTCCATTTGATAAATCAAGTCTCGGGTATGCAGGTGAATTCTCAAAAAAGAATGATAATTCTTCAAGCAAAAGGGGTGTGAAGAAGCCAGAATGAAATGGTGATGCTCCCAGTTCCAGCAAAGGCAAGGATAAAAATCAAGGTAACAATGGAAGAAATCCTGCTCCAAGAAGAAATGTAGATAATGTCAAGGATGCTAGAAGAAATGGTTATCATCAAAGGAACTCAAGACATAAAGACTTCAGAAGTACATCAAGGAAATCTCCATCTCCCAGGTACCAAAGTTTATTTCTTGGTTATTGTTATTCTTGTACAAAATTTGGTCACATGGCAAAAGATTGTAAAGCATATCATAAAGATATATGTTATGGTCCCCAACTATATCATAAAGATAGATATTATGGTCCCCAACAATCTCCAAGGAATAATTTTGTAGGAAGAAATCATGAATTCTTATTCATGAACAATATAGAATGCTTCAAGTGTCACAACATTGGTCATATGGCATGTGATTGTAACTTAAATTGGGCTCTTACACAAGCTAGAACCATGCAAAAGAAGAAAGTTACACAAGTATGGAGAAGGAAGCAAATACAATCCGAAAGTCCCTTGAACTCTCTAGCCAAAAACAGATGTCATTGGCCTGGAAAACTCTGCAAAAGAGATGATGCATACAGTTAAGGGGAGGCTATGATTCTTGATCATTATTGCAGAAGCTATTAGTGAAAGGGTCCTTATGAAATCCTTGTTTAGCTATATTAACAATCATTCATTGATAAAGGTCATTTCTTGGGAGTACTCCATTGAATAACATTATCCTACAACCATTCCTTGGAATGTTGTTGAAGATGCTTTCCACTTAATCACTAAGTAGTAATTGGAGCAACAGAGAAGGTCATCTCATACTAGAGAAATAGGGCAAATAACTATGGTGTTGATATTATAGATATTAAATGTCTCAACTCAGGGATTTGATGTGAGAATAGGAAGATTATGGACACAAATAGAGGAAACCTTCAAACAAATAGATACATCTGAATTGGAGCATAAAGCAAGAGCAGTTGGTAGCATCTAACGAAAACTGAAGTACTGCAAAAAGATGCAAGTCAACAAAAAGAATTTGAAAGACTATCACAGATTTGATATTAAAATCAACTAGTGGAGATAACTTGCAGAAATCTTTACAAGAACACAAGGAAAAGATGGCTCATCAAAAAGGCTATAGAAAGGAGAATGTTGTGTAGTGGAATATAGCTCAGTAACTTAAGGAGAAGCATAGAGATACAAAGGAACTTGGATCTGAAGAAATATAGCAATTTCAATGGCATTTTCTTAATCAGACTATGAAGGCCCCTTAATTCTAACTGTGGAGACAAAAAAATATGGATTGAAGCATTAAAACTTGGACTTGGACAATTGGTGTGTGGCTATTTGCAATCTGTTTGAAAGCATTGAAGTGGAGCATCTTTAAGCATTATTGAATCCATGATAAAGTAGTTCTCAGACATGAATCGAGGATAATGTGCTAATTGATGATAAAGCATCAATCCTTCTATCTTAAGTAAAAAGAAGAACACAATGATAGGGGGAGTAAAAGACCCATGAAGATCAACTATTCATAAAGAAGAGTAGGAGATCGACAGGAGGAGTCCTTGTGCACTCCTTTGCCATTGATGTCAAAGGGGGAGAGAAGAAGAATATTTCCATCAATAACAAAGGGCAGTATTGTTAACCTAGGTTGTCATTGATGTCAATATGGCAATATTATGGACAATAAACAACGATGTGAAGCCAAGTATAGTAGATCCATGAAGCAACAGGAGTATGTCTATATAGTGATATCCTAGGATGCTAAATGATGATATGAAGCCAAGCAGCAAGGCCATCAGGAAAGCCAAGCCATAAGTAAGAGTCTATTAATGAAGGAGTTAACAAAGGAGGCATATCAAAGCTATCACTTATGCTTAAGAGTATTGCAGAATATCAGAGCAAGAGAGGCATATTGAAAAAGACAGAAGCCATCAAGCTATGAAGGTATCAGAGAAGTTCATTGAAAGACATTGCAAAGCTAAAGGAAGACATTGGAGTAAGAGAAGCCATATCAGGAATATCATATGTATTATATGCCCAAGAAGTCTTATTGGAGCAAGAGGAGCCATATCGGGAATATCGCATGTATTATATTCCCAAGAAGTCCCGAAAAGAGGAAGAAGTCATCAAAAGAGAATTTAATGGAGGAGCATCGCATATAATATATGCCAAAGAAGAGCTATCGAAATCCAAAGGGAAGGCTGATCAGAGGAGGAGAGGGGTATATATCTATATCTATATATATATATGCTATAAATACATGGACCTGCTGCACCATTATAAAATGCCTTATTGTTATATCACATCCGCGGTAATCGCAAGCTATGAAGGGCTGTCACCCCCAAAAACCCCGACTGTGATATACGTATGTGGACCCGATGATCCTATTATATCACGCCGTAATGGTATATCAAATCTATCATGTCGGGAGTGATGTATCACAGATTTTAAGGCCTATGTCATGATTAAACTGTGATTGCGATAATAATGCGAACCTGACTACACCATTGCAATATGATTTAACATATTATCACATTCGTCGCATATCGCATATATTGTAAAGCCTTCCCTCTCTATAAAGCGTCAATTGTGATATATATATGGACCCGATGGATTCATTAAAAATAGTTGATTGAATGTCGCATCCATCCCATCGGTAGAAGGGGAATTGGCCATGTTGTGTGCAAAATTGTCAATTGCAATAAAGTTATGGAGTGGACTCGATGAAGTTATAGATGCAGGCGTAATGTATTTGGAGTGCGGTCTTAAGCATTCGGTTGGGTTTTTCTGTGTATTCCTGTGTATTCCGATAAATGTGTTGCCAAAGGTTTTTAAGGCCAAAAGCATAAATTAATGTTTCTGATAATTTAGTGGGACTGAACGATTGCGATTGTAATTGCGATTATGATGTGGCATGTGGGGCCTCCCTATGGGTACTGTCTCTCCAATGAAATCCTCCGTAAACAATGAATTCTAATGTATGAATATTATTAAAGGAAAAGGACCTCTCTGATATTTTTAATAAGCAACATTTCTTTGTATTTCGCCCACTCTTCCTCTTGAACGTGTCCAATGAGCGTTGGTGAACAGGAAGAGACAGTGGAAGCCAGAGATCAAAAAGCCGAAGATCAAGAAATCAAAGGAGGAAGCCAAAAGGTCAAGTGAGCATAGAGGAAGAAGAAGCTAAAGCAAGTGAAAGGGAAGCCAAAGGTTAAGCACATCAGTATAAGAAAACAAAGAATTTCCTTTATGTTGTTGTTGTTGAAAAACTGGAAGAAATAGAGGCAGTTGTAGGTCCAGTAGAACAGAAAAGTGTCGAAGGTCCAACAAGACAGGAGGCATTCGAAGGACAAGCATATCTGTAGATCGTGTTACCTTATGATAGACTTAGACCTATGATGAATTAATCAAGTACACAATGCAGTCTGAAGAACAATTATGTGATGTAATAAATAAATTTTTATATGACATTGTTTGAAGGGAGAAGTAGCCAGCAGAGAAGCAGTCATGCTGAAGCATTTACTGTGATAGTTAGAACAGATGATCAAACAGAAAGTTGGTTCTTGTGCAGAGCTTAGTGCATCTAATAGTAGACTCACTAAAGTTGTGTGGAGACATTATCAGAGATCATGATGGCTATTGCAGAATCTGTGTGGATAGTATGAAGAGTTGTAAAGACTCCTTCATATGAACACTAGTTGCCATTGATGTTGTAGCATCGAGACTACAATGAAGCTGTAAATAGAAAGAACTCAGTAAACAAGAGTTCTGAGAGTAGAACATTACTATCAAACATTCCTTGACAAGATTGGGTCGGAGCCCTTGGGGTTGGTGCCTTAGAAATTGGAAGGATTGGTGTCCTTGGGGTTGCTGCCTTAGAAACTAGAAGGATTGGTGTCCTTGGGATTGGTGCCTCAGAAACTAGAAGGATTGGTGTCCTTGAGGTTGGTGCCTCAAAACTGGAAGGATTGGTATCCTGGGAGTTGGTGCTTCTAAGTCCAAGGTTGGTGCCTTGACAAAACAGAGTTGGTGCTCTGGAGGTTGGAGCCTCACAAAAGTCCAAGTTGGTGTTGTAAAGATTATATTAAAAAATAATTTATTCTTGTTGTTCATCTTGTGTTCTGAATATAACTGTTTTAACTTGTAAAAAAACAATTGAAAAAGAAATACTGATTCACCCCCCTCTCAGTATTTCCAACATTTTCAATATCAGATCAAGTGGTATTAAAGCTTAAGGTTTTTAAGGTTTGACAATTTTGTGTGGAGATTTGAATGCTTACTAGGTTGAGGCTCAGACGAGGTGAAGTTGAACTTGTTGTGGTGAATCCAAAGATTGGAAGGGTATTTTCACAAAGAAGGATGGCAGATGAAAGTCCACTTGGGTCAGAATCCCAGTTCTTGGATAGTTTTATGATGATACATGCAATGGTGGAAGAGACGTATCATTAGTTTAGAAATGGAAAAGGTGAAGGTACTTCATCACCTATAACAGATAAAGGAGCAAAGGAACCTTTTCTTTTTGTCCCTCCAGATAAAGAAGATAAAGGAAAAGGAGGAATGCAGCCTCCACCATCTCCTCCATCATCACCATCATCGTCGTCATCATCGTCTACTTCTCATAAAACTAGTTCTTCTAAGAAGAAGAAAAATAAATCCTCTTTGATCAAATTAGATGTAAAGTTTGATTTGCGAATTTATGATGGAGAAATTAATGCTGAAAAAAATGATAATTGAATAAGGCAAATTGATGTATATTGCAAGGTGCAAAAAGTTGATTCACAAAGGAAGAAGATCTAGTTGGCTAGCCTTTGACTTGGAGGAACCGCACATGTGTGGTGGGAAGGCAAGACATGAGCAGATCTCCAAAAGCATGGTAAAATCATTTCAACTTGGAATGGATTTGTTTATGCCATTAAATTTTTTTTTTTATCCTTTGGCTTATATGCAACAAGCAATGTTGATTGGCAAATGCTACGTCAACTGAAGGGTCAAAGTGTTCAAAGTTATACTCAGGAATTTCATAAGAGATCTTTAGCATTAGGCATATCCTAGGACTCACGAGAGACAATATTAAAATACATAGGTGGTCTTCATGGTTATTTGAAGCATACTATACTTATGTTTAATCCAACTAGCTTAGATGATGTATCGGTTCAAGAAACTCAACTAGAGGTTAGAGGTTATATGCACACTGCTGGTCTTTGCATCCAAAATTGAAGACTAAGAAGTTTGGGAGTAAAGAGTGAAAGAATGTTTCTTCTATTCAAAAGGACTTGGGATCATACTCAAGTGACGAGACAACAATTACAACTACAGGTATAAAAGGTAAAGATTCTAAAGCATCTACAAGTAATTCTTCACATTTTTTTGATAATGAAAGCTATGAGAGGAAAATAAATGAGCTATTTCATATTAGAGTCATTTCCAAGCACACTAAAATTGATACTTTATTTGATAGTGGGTCACAAGTTAATTTTATTTCTGAAACAATTGTAAAGAAGTTGGGTCTAGAAACAAAACCTCATAAAAAGCCATATCCATTAGGTTGGGTGGGTGATAAAAAAATCTACAAGTCACAAAACAATGTAAACTTCGTTTTGCTATTGGGTCAATGTTTGTAGATGAGGTTGAGTTAGACATAGTCCCATTGGACATATGTGGAATTGTATTAGCAAGTCCATACTTGTACGATAGAAAAGCTATCTTCTATCAAGCTGAAAATAAGTATCAACTCACTAATGATGGAATTGAATATATTGTAAGGGCTCATAAACTCAAAGATAACTTCTCTCTCATAAATAAAGGACAGATGAAAAGAATTGTAAATTCAAGTAAACAATTTTTACTTATGATTGTGAAAGCAAGGGATCATGATAAGTCTGATGCATTCCAAGGCTGTAATCCTAAACAGAAAGCAGATCTAGTTAAAGTTGTTTTCGATTATGATATTATGTTTCAAGAGCCTAAAGGGCTTCCACCCAAGCAAGAGATAGAAGATGAGATTTATTTGTAGCAAGATGCTCCACTACCTAACATTGGAATGTACAGGTTATCAGCTCTAGAGAATGCAGAGATAAAGAAGCAGGTACAGGAGTTGCTCGATAAAGGGTTTATTTGACCAAGCACATCACCGTGTGAATCACCTACTGCGTTGGTGTGAAAGAAAGATGGTTCATGGAGAATGTGCATTGATTTTGGAGCACTAAATAAAATCACAATAAAGAATTGTTATCCTCTTCCTCATATTGATGATTTATTAGATCAGTTAAAAGATGCAGTTTACTTCTATAAATTAGACTTGTGAAGTGGCTACCATTAGATCAGATTTGTAGAACAAGATGTATGAAAAACTGCTTTCAAGATGAAGAAAGGACTTTATGAATGGTTGGTTATTCCTTTTGGCTTAACTAACACTCTTGCTACGTTTATGTGAGTCATGAATGATGTATTTAAAACATTTATTTATGAAGTTGTAATAGTCTATTTAGATGATATTCTTGTTTTTAGTAGGACATGGGATGAACATGAAAATCATGTAAAGCAGATTTTAAATGTTTTAAAACGAGAAAATCTCTACTTGAAACTTTCAAAATGTGAATTTGGTAGAACATCTTTGAATTATTTTGGCTATATTGTAGGGGTGGAGAATTGAAGATAGGTCCCTCTAAGGTCAAAGTCATTGTAAACTGGCCTAAACCCAATACTGCTATGAAAGTTAGAATTTTCTTAGGGGCAGCGCAATATTGGAGAAAGTATATTGCTAACTTTTCTTTTATTGCAGCTCCTTTACATGCTTTGACAAGTGTGAAACAAGTGTTTCAGTGGGATGGGCAAACAATAGAAAGCCTTCGATACATTGAAAGAAAGGATCAGTACAATGCCAATACTAGCATTGTCAGATCTTCAACATCCATTTGAGATCGAGACAGATGCAAGTGAATATGCCATCAGGGCAGTGTTGATGCAGCACAGGAAGCCTATATGCTTTCATTGAGACATTTACATTAGCAGTAGTTAACTATCCTACATATGATAAAGAATTGTATGTATTAGTTCAGAGTGTTAAAAAGTGGAAACATTACATAATGGGTAAAGAAACAATCATACACACAGATCATCAACCACTTCAATATTTACACTCACAAAATAAATTGCAACAATCAAGGTGTTATAGGTGGATGGGTTTTCTACAAACATTTCATCTTGTTATGATATATAAGAAGTGCATACATAATAAGGTTGCAGACATGTTATCAAGAGCAATTATAAATGCATCCACAATACTTAAGCATAATTTAGTAATTCATGAAAGTTACATTGAACAATATGCTCAAGATACAGATTTAAAGGATGTATATGTAACTTTAAGTCATGGCAAGTAGGTAGAAGAATTGGATTATTACATAAAGGACAAACTCTTATATCAATTGGGAAAGTTATGCATTCCACAAACTTAAAGAGTTAACATAATTTGAGAAGCACATACTTCTACCATATTAGGTCATTTTCGTGTAAGTAAAACAATTGCACAATTACAAAGGTCCTGTTATTGGCCACGAATGAATGAGACAGTTTCTAGATATATTAAAGGATGTACTATGTGCTACAAGCAAGCCAGGTAATAGAAAATTAGGCTTGTATACTCCACTTCCAATTCCTTCTCGTCCTTGGGAATGTATTTCCATGGATTTCATTGGGGGATTGCCAAATTCTAGAAAGGGTCATGATTATTTGTATGTAGTTGTGGATAGGTTTAGTAATATGTGTACTTTGATACCATGTAATAAAAAGGTCACAATTGAAAAAACTTCTAAGTTGTTCTTTCAAAATGTATGGGTTCATTTTGGGTTACCCACTTCTATTGTATCTGATTGAGATTATCGATTTATTGGGAAATTTTTGTCAAGTTTACAAGAGTTAATGGACAAAGTTAAAGAAGAGCACAACATTCCATCCACAAACAGATGGTCAAATAGAAGTGGTCAACAGAACAATAATACAGTTGCTTCAAGGATATTGCAGCAAGCATCCCAAACTAGGGGATGAGCATTTGTGTTATTTTCATCATGCTTACAACCATGCAAAACATTCTTCTACTCAGAGATCTCCTTTTGAGATTTTTTTTGGTTTTATACCAAAGTCTCCCTTGGATTTTGTCTTTGGTAAAGACATAGCAATTGATGGATACAATGATGTGGACAAAGCAACCAAGTTCATTGAAAAAATCCAAGAAATTCACTAGGGAGTACAAGAAGAGTTGGAAAGAAGCCAAGCAAAGTATAAGGCGCAACATGACAAGCATCAAGTTGAGCATAGCTTTCAAGTTGGTGATCAAGTCTGGTTGTACATCAACAAAGAAAGACTGCAAGGGGAAAGTAAAAATTTGAAACCAATTAGATATGGTCCTTTCAAAATACTTTATAAAATTGGTGAAAATGCTTCCTGCCTAGATCTACTTGCTTATATGCAAATCTATTCAATCATAAATGTTGAAAACTTGTGGTTGTATGAACCTTCATTGATTGAAGATCCCAAAGAACAAGGTCAACTACCTTCCATTGAGGATCTATTGCACAAGTATCTCAATGAGTTACAAGAGGATACAGTTCTTGATAGGAGGATAAGAACTTCACGATGGGGGAACATTGAGTATCTTCGAGTTGGACTCAAAGGTGAAAATCCAAGTAAAGCATGATGGTTAGATATTGGAAAAACAAAGGAACTTTATTCTCACTTACTTAATAGCTAAACCAACTTTTGGTTGACCAAAAGCTTCCAATGGGGAGGAGTGATCCAAAATGGTTTTAGTAAAGCCTCCAGATCAAAATTCTTCAAATGCGGGTGAAAGTGGAAACATGTTGAAGTGCTAGTTAATATGAAGCCAATGATGCAAATAGTGTGTAAATCCGAGTTTGGATGAAGAAATTAGAGCCAATTAAAGATTTATGCCAAAAATACAATACCTACATCAACATGAAATGTGGCAACCCAGGAAAGAATCACAGGTTCTTGATGATGTTAGCACAGAAGGTGATGTGGCACTTTGCGATTGGTTCATACCACAAGTGATGGGATCAGTGAACAAGATCCATCTGCTTTAAATTTAAACTTAAATACCCATCTACAACCTATGGGTTGTTTACCATGAGGAATATTTACTAGATCCCAAGTATTATTCTTAATAATAGATTCATATTCCTCCTTCATTTCTGTTGAAAATAATACTGAGAGGGGGGGTGAATCAGTATTATCTAGTCCTTTTAACAAATCTTCCTTATTTATACTTTGATTTATTTTTGCATATTAGTAGCATAAAATAATGAGCATGAACAAGAAAAATAGACAGTCACATCAAAGAACACCAGATATAAGGTGGAAACCCAATGTGGGTGAAAACCAACTGCTGCAATATGTCTCTATCTTCTTTCTAATTAGAAACTCCTTTTACAATGGTCTTGTACTGGTGCAGTCCTTTACCAGTACGTAGGCTGCAACCTGCAGATAGCTACAACTCTCTCTCGTTTTCCAGTCTCTCCCGGAAGGGAGCTACAACCCCCTACTTCTTTACAAGGACCACTTTTCATAATTTTCAAACTGGATCCATATACTTCAAATGATTATCAAGTACATATAAATTACAGTCAGCTGCAGTAACCAGATCAAAATAACAGAACTGAACCCAGAACACCTTATCAACAAAAAAATTCAGTCAACAGAAGATCTTAAGTCAGATACGCAATTTTCTTTTCACTGGCCTGCATCGCTACGCACTTCACCCTCTGCTCCTCTGCGTATACCCGCAGAGCTCCTTCTGCTGCACTGCGTGACCACGCACTGCTTCTTCTACTATGCTGCATACAGTACGCAACCAAATGCACTATCGCGTCGCGTACTCCCACAGTAGGCACGCACCTAAAAACACTGTCGCTCCGCGTACTCTTCCTGTGCGTACGCACCTGAACCACTGTTGCTCTGTGCACCCACGTAGTTCGCCTGTTTATGCTCTGCGTACCCACGCAGTCACCCTTCTTCTGCTCTGCGTACCTACACAGAGGCACCGTTAAATACCTGCGTACATCAGATTAGGGCTGGTTTTACAGATCACCAGTGTGCTACAGTTAGACGGATGCCCAGATCTGATCAAGTGCTCGGGAGATCACCCTTCACAAATTCGCTTTCCACTTCACTTTCATATAGATCAAGATTTTGAAACAATAACCCAATATTTCAGATCTTAAGATATTCAACCCAAAAGCATACACAAGCCAAATGATCTCCTTTGCTTTATATAGGCAAGCTCTTCCTCAAATCATGGATCATGGGGCTCAATAATAATAATAAAATAAAACAATACCACGGGCCAAAACCATGATAACACAATACCGTTGGCTAAATACCAAGGGTTAAATATAAGGAACCCCACGTGTGCGCGCTTTGACTGCCTTGAAGTGTGTGCACTGGGGTACGCACCTCATGAATGGGTAATCTGCGTGTCTGGACGCGGTCGCTGTATGGCATACCTGCGGGTACACATCTTCTGAACTATTCTCCTGGGTACTTCTTAATTCTCATCATATTGCCATGGGTGTTGCCATCAAGTACAACATCTGTAACATATAACCCCACCAAAAACATAATGCCAACAATCTCCCCCTTTGGACTTGATGGCAACCTCAAAAATTTCAGTGACATTCTCCCCCTTTGACATCAAGGGCAAAAGGTTATGCTCCCCCTAAGAACATGCTCCCCCTGAATATGAACCAGATCTGTAAAGAAGAACCATAATCCACCAGACCCCATAGAGACATATTGCAGCTATATTCCAACCAACTTCCATGATCTCCTTTCGTACATCCTCCATAATGCCAACAATGCATTATACACTCCCCCTGAACCTGTGCCGCAACCCAGCATATGTACGCATATACCCCAGGAGAACCATGCGTACAACCAACAATCAGAAGAGTTTCAACAATAAGATGACGCATCAACAACCCCCAGCTTTTGCCTGAGGTATTCAAAAGCTCCCTGGGCAATGGTTTGGTGAGAATATCAGCAACTTGTTTCTTAGAAGGGACATACTCCAACTTGACTTTTTGTTCAAGCACTTGTTCCCGGAGAAAATGATATTTGATTGGTATGTGCTTGGTTTTTGAATGCATGACAGGATTCTTTGAGATACTGATTGCACTTGTGTTATCGCATAAGATGGAGATAGGTGGTGTACAAGTGATTTGAAAATCCTGCAAGTTCTGCATCATCCAAAGGAGTTGAGTGCAGCAAGATGCAGCAGCAACATATTCCGCTTCCGCTGTAGACAAGGCAATTGAACTCTGTTTCTTGCTGAACCAAGAAACTAATCTAGAACCCATAAAGAATGCACCACCACTTGTGCTCTTCCTGTCATCCACACTTCCGGCCCAATC
>APFE031094396.1:62545-82582 GCA_000404065.3 Pinus taeda | reverse complement strand
CATTTTTCCTATATACCATGGAGATTCGCCCATTTATTATATTTATAAATTTAGGGGGGCTTCTTAAAATTTTCCCTGCTTAATGCTATAACCTTTATATTTTTTCTTCTTAACAATTTCTTATTCCAAAGCTTTGATCTTGGTGTATTTTTCCAATGAGGAAAGTTTCTCAAGCTTAAGTTGTGACTGTGTATTAGCCAAGGTAACCTGCATTTTTTACAGGCTCATGGTAGTGTTAGTTAAAGTAGAAGAAATCATTTGGCCAATCTGTTTGTGCATCTAAATTTGGTCAATTGGATGTACATATTTAACATCAAATTCAAAGGAGGTTTGCTTCTGGTAATGTGCAGTAGTCTTGGGCTATGGAATCTAAGCTTTTAAGAAAGCCATCTTCATTTTACCTTTCTCAGAGTCAAAGACTGAAAGAAGTCTGGCTTAAGAACTAGAAGAATGTTTCTAGAATTGTGTATAAGTGCTTAATTTCAACTCCACATTCTTCTTCTTAATTTCACTGAAAAAATTAAAAATGTCATCTTCCTTATCCTTCTGACTACCTTCACTAGTCTGAATCACCTTCTGTTCATGAGATGTGGTGGAATGAGTGGGAGACTGAATAGTCTGTCCACCAGGTTGTGTGAAAAGAGATGTTTCTCCAAGTGCATCAAATGTTAATTTTTATTACTCAGTAGTTTCACTCTCCTTCAAAGAAAGCCTATGTCTCTTCCTTCTATGTTCAATTCTAAAACCCTAACTTGATGCTTTAGTTGTAGGGGATGATTGTTCTTCCCTTTTGATGGGCTGTAGTATTGCAGCAACAATACTGCAACTCCTGGGACTCCCTTTTTTACTTTTATCAACCCGATAGTTCGTAACAAACTTGGAAGCGACAGTGTTATATGCACAAGTACTAGCTTTTGCGCAAGCTATCACTTTATCAGCTGGCACAAGTGCGCTAGGATCTTAAATCAAATTCTATGAACTCTTAGAAGAAGCTTCTAACTGTGATGGATGAGAGCTAACTCAACGGAATCTAACCTACTTGTAGAAAGAAGCGGAAAGCTGAAATGAAATGCAAACCCTAGCAAACACTGGTTTTACCGACTAACCGTGTTGGTGCAAGAAAAGGGATGAAAGCCACAGAAATGGATGCCATTGAATCTTGGAAAGGTAAATTTCATGTGACTAAGCTACTTCTGAAGTGAAATTTGAAAAGGAACATCTTTTTTTTTTTGGAGTAATCTTGTAGAATTATTATGCATGTGCTTTAACTCCTTTTTACTGTGCAGAGGTTGATTGGCAAAAGGAAATGGGATAGGTGGTTGCAGGAGGTTGGGAATTGAAAAGTGGGGCTAAGAGGTCCCTAGCACACTTCCATAGAGTTTCACAGTGATCAGATCTCGAAAAACTGCTCACTTGATCTTCTACTGGAAGTCTGCAGGGGTTCTACAGGATGTTCTATAAGGTGTTCTGAAAGAGGATTTTGGAGGGTTGATGGTGGAAAAATGATGGAAAAGTGGAAATGGATATTGGATGAGGATGTGAAGGGGTATAGGACCTGGTGAATGAGGCTGAAGAGTGATTAAGGTGATTATATTCGTTCCCCGATGGAGGAAGCAATGGTGCACCAGAATGTAGAAATTAAGGCAAAGTGAGAAACTGTGGCAAATGAAAGGAAAGAATCTGAGTTCGGCAATGGAACAGGTTGTATTTATGGAGGAAGGGTAGGTAGGGATGTATCACAGGTGTTCTGCATGTTACTTTCCAGAACTGATCAAACGAAAACTAGGAAAACTAAAGATCTAGCTATTTTGACCTAATTTGACCTAAATACCATAAATCATGATGGACAGAAGTTTATTGGTAGAAAATCATGTAAGACTACTATTAAAACCAAGCAATAATAGATCTAAGCATGTAATCACAACTAGTATCAACTTTCCTAACTAAGAATCTAACACTAGCAATTGCATGAAAAGGCAAAAACAGTGTTTTTGTGGCAGCAAGTATGCCTTGGTCTCAGCTCATGGTCCCAAGGAGGGGGAGATGAGATCAAGGACTGTTTGATGGCCTTTTTCCTTTAGCAAACTATCAAATCAACCTGAAGCATGAGAAACTATCTCAATCATCACAAACGACCTAAGTAACCGAGCAAGATTTTAATCGAAGTAGCAAAAAATATTCTAGGAATGCAGCAAAAACATATGAAAGTACACAAAAAGAGGTACTAGCACTTGGGTTGGTCCCAACCCCAAGAGCTATAGCCTCCTAAAAGAAGCTCAGAGCTGATGCAAAGTGAAACTGATCCCCATTACTCAAAAAGTAACCATGTCACAAAAATGTTTACAGCAAAAGCTCGAAAATGAGCTGAAAGGCAGAGCAGCACTAAAGTGCGAAAATACAATTGTTCAAGAGATAAACTACCAAGGATAGAAGCCTTCCTACTTATGCACCACGAGGACCTCCAACAACCCTCCTTAACTCAAGGGGCTCGGCTGCTCAAAACTGCAAGTAATCAGCCACTTCCTAAAAGTTGCTCGACTGCCCTTGGAAATCATCTTTGGTGGGCTGCTGAACTCCGAGATAATGGTGGAGGACTCAAGGAAGTGGCCATTTAGTGCTAAGGAAACCCTTCCTACTAATCCTCATCCTTGTCCACTCGTATTTGGCTTTCAGCTGGCTCATAAATGCTTGACCTTGGTCCAAAAGAGGTCCAAAAATCTGGAATAAGCACGTATTAGACTTCATGGTCAAGTGACTATTCTCATTCATTCAATTAACATAAATATACTCAAAAGAATGCATAAACTATGAATAATGGTGGATTAATCGAGAATAATAGGCAAAATGAGCCCAATAAGTTACCCATTTTTGAGCTCATCATCACCCCCTCCTAAATGAGTTTCTCATCCTCTGAGAAACTAATCCAGCTCATCATCTTTGATTACTTTGACTGCCTCTTTAACATTCCAGACTTCCGAGGTGGTGTCCTCCTCTCGGTCATGAAACCCTGCTTTTCTCTCTACTCCCTTCCACTGCCTGTGCTTCTGTTCTTCTTTAACCCCCTCCAGCAGTCCTAAAAGCAAGGGAGGACTGAACTTTAAGTCGATCCAGTTGGCCTACATGTCTTGCATTGACTGTTTATAGAGTGCTACTCTCACCGAGGCCTCCCTCATCCTTGTTGGGGAGTGGTATTCTCTTATTTTTAGACTGTGGGACAGTTTGTTCCATCTCCTTGTGCAAGCATGAATGCAGTTATCCCCCAATAGTCTCTCCATGTCCTCAAAGTGAGCAATGGCCTGAGCTTGTCTTTCAATGTAGTGTGGGAGAAATTCAGGGTTATTTGCTAGGCTTTGATGGGCATATATTAAAGTTGAGGGATCCTCTAGTTTTGCCTTGATCATGAGCGACTCACTTAGCTCCCTCTTCATAATATTTCGAATCTCTATTGCCCTCTTTTCCTAATGATTTAACCAAGAGGCCATGGCCATAAGTTGCACATCTCCCAATGTAGCATTGGTGTCCCAGAGATTCATGTTTGGAAGGGCAAAGTTGTCTAAATAGAATTCTGATAACTTGGCGTTATCTTCTGTTGAGCTACTGTCACACAAAGCCATGAATTGATGCTAATTCTAAACTGGAATGGTGTCCCTCTGGCCCAAGGTGTTAATTTGAAATTGCAAACATTGATCTTTAATATATAAGGCATATGACTTAGCAGGTTGCCCACATTGTAAGGCTTCTACTACCTAGATGGCTATGCAGGCCAGGTGGACTTCCTTTTCTTGTACATATTGCTTAAAAAACTGTATTTCTTCTGCCACCTGTGACTGCTTTTCCTATAGTAGTTTTGTTAGTGCCTCAACCTCAGCCTGCAGCTTGTCCTCTCTCTGTTGTTCATCAACTGTTTCCTTGTCTTCTTGAGGCCCCTCTTGCTGCTGCTGTTCTCCCAAAATGGAGGGCCTATCTTCCTTATGACTTCCCTATAGATGTAACTGCTACTTCAGCAACTCGTTCTCCTCCTGTAGTTTGGCCCTTTGACTGCTCTCAACATGCCTCACCATGGCTAACTCCTTTCCTAATTTCCTAAGTTGTTCTTCCTGGTGGCCTATGTCTGCCACACCCTTGGATTTGGCAATCCTCATCCAAGTGTGAGAACTGACCCTTTCTTTTTCTAATGCAAAGAAGAGTGGCACCGCAAAATTCTGGGGAATGATCTTCCCATCTTCTAACACGTTTTAGTATGAGCCCAAGTTAGGCTGAGGGTTTGGTTCCAGTATCTCCTTGGTATTTTCTTCTCCCTGTGATTGTTTCGTCGCCTTTTCCTCCAATTTTTCAGTCTCCTTTAACTTAGCTAGAGTTTCCTCTAGAGTTGTCACAGCTTCTTGTAGAGCTGCCTCTGTGTCCATCATCCTAATTCTCTCTCTCTAGGTGGAGGTTCTTGGGCTTCCTCGTTCATAGGTGATAGATATCTTTGAAGGAGACTCTTCTTTTGGTTTAGTTGTTTTGTCCTCAATGACGATTGGCTCCTTTAACTGTGGTTGGGGTCTACCCACTTTGATCTTGATGCTTCTCTTTGTTTTAAAGTACATGGAGGTTTGCCTCTTTCTCTTCCTTTTTTGTTTTGGAGGTGTGCTTAAGGCGGCAAGCACAGTTGCTTCCTCCCTTGTCAATATCTTAGGTGATTTCTCCTCTTGCTATTATTTTTCCATGCTTCCTGTAGAAATCCCTGTGTCAATTGTTTCGTGTGTGTTGCTGAGATCTCAGGGTGTGTCTTTTCCTTTTGTTTTTGTGTGTCTACTTTGGCTATGGTAGCCTTCATTTGGGCTTTTTCAGCCTTCTCTGTCCTACTCTACATCCTCTTTTCCCTTGGTGTTTTCACTGTTTTTTCTTCCCCTATTTTAGGCTCAGCAATTTGGCCCATTTCCCCTTTTTCTCTATGTTCTTTCTGTGCTTGATTGTCTTGTGTTCCTTCACCATTGGTTTTCTCACCTTCTTCAGTGTGTTCTCCCTACCCCCTGCTGGATGAGGTGATGTCTTTGACCATAATTCTAATATTGTCATCCCTGGACATGTTTCTGAATATTTCCCAAGATATGGGGACAGTGTAGGTGTGCAAAGCATCTTCCACCAATAGTTTGATGAGCCCATGATGGGCCAACTGATCCAGGATTCCTTCATTTAACTTTTTTCCACATTCAATTAGTGACTGAAGAAGAAAATAGGGGATGCTCAGTTTCTTGTCTAGAGGCAAGTCAATCCCATGCCTTAGTTCACATAGCAACCTGAAATGATAACCATAGATGATGCTAAACCTCCCTTCACACGTGATGTACTTCATAATTTGGAAACTGACTTCACTCCATAGAGGAGGCAAGATAGTTCTTCTAACCCTGTTTTTGTCTTCTACAGGATTATCCTCGGGCAAGAAGAATGTTTCCTTAGCAAACTTGCCCAATGACCTCTCTTCTTTGCTCCAAGGGAGACCCAATGGTAGACTAGTAACTCGAATGATGAGCTCAGAGGTTAGTTCTAGGGTCAAACCCCTAAAACTAACTATGGCATGTGTCTTTGATTGTGGTCTTAGGGACATTAAAAACTCCTCAGTTACCTCCTCATCATGACCCTAAATTTTGTCAAAGAAGGATATCCAATTTGCTCAGGTGAAAAGTTCCACCACCTTAGGATGCTCGTGTGGTTTGCTAGAGTCCAAGGGTTCTTTCCTGATGAATCCTCCTAGCAGGGTGAGAGTGCTCTTTTTATGCTTTAATCAGAAAAGGAAATGCTTTTTATGGTTTTCCCTAAACCCAAGAAGGAATTTCTCGTGTGTCCAATATCAACTAGCAACAATTCCCTTGTTTTAAGACTGCTTTCACCCAAAACTCGACTGTCTGTTTATGAAAGGAAGGATTTGGTTTTTATAGATAGAGCACAAGGATCAAGTTTTCTTCTTAGCAGAGAGACAAATATGCGAATTCGAAAAAAACTTTCACACACATCCTGGCCCCACGGCTGCATATATCCTCCCTACAGGAGAATTTAAAAAAAAAATGTGTAGGGGATTTTTAATGTAGAAAAACTGGGAAACTTAGTGCAATATGCAGGAAAATGTTTCACTTCCAATACACAGGTAGACTTTTCCTGTGATTTTCCAATCTGATGCCATTCAATTTACCACCCTGCGCAAACACATCATGCATAGAGGATTTTTTCGGTCGTACCTCATTTGGAGCTCCAAGTTCGACGAAAACTCCCAGGTTCTCCTGCTCCGAAAAGCTGTACAATATTTCCTATATAACCTTTCCAATAGAAGGCCTTGGGTTCCTATAGAATGTCACTATGCTTCTGAGGGAGCCCGATAAGTGGGAGATTTTTGAAAACAAGCAGAAAATCAGGTGGAGAACAACTGGTTAACAGTTTTTGGAAGCGGTGGACACGTACTCCAGTCGAGGACATTGCGTGTGCAGAATGAACAGAAGGTGGTGTATGTTTCAGCCGAGCATCTTTTAACTGCGGCATAATTCGTGGTGAGGGAATGAGGTGGCCGGACTGGACAATTAATCTGACATCACAGCCATAATTTCTATGCGTGTTTCTGACTGCCATCACCTCCGCTCTGCCATTATCCACCACCACCACTATCAGTCCCGACGATTTCTCCTGGAATGGACACTCCACACATGCTGGTTGGACATCTCATTGGCAATTTTGAATGTAACGGGGCTCGTTTGGGTCCCACGAGGATATGTAACTGGCCGAGGGCTTCCAGTTGACTGGCCATCGATTCCACTCAATACGAACCATTCCCATAGGCATGCAGATTTTAAAATATAATTTATGCAATTAACGAATGAGTTTAGGCACTTACCTGTGTAGTCATGGTCGTGTTATGCAGACTTCGAGTTTTGGAACCACTCCTTCATTTGCTGTTGCTTCATGCACGGGTTTTGGAACCCATTCCTTCATTTGTTGTTGCTGCATGCACAGGTTTTGGAACCCATTCCTTCGTTTGTTGTTGTTGCATGCACACTACATGCTTGGCTTTGGCTGCTGTTGATATTCTTACATTCAAGAAGAGCCCTTTGCATGTCTCTTTTTCCATTCTTAGTTGTCCCTGTTTCCAAAGTATGTCTTCCAGAGGGATCAACTACTACAGGATTCCTGTAGGATGTCCTGTAGCTGCTTCTCCTCCTAGAATGCAAGCTAGAATGAGCAGGGCTATACTACAGACGAGGGGTTCGACTGATGAGGAGTCCAGATGGAGATTAATAGGTATGGTGAGTGAGAAACTGTTGTTTGATTTGTCACTAAAAGTTTTTGCTGGCACTATGAAGAAATCAGGGACTTTTTTTGTGTGTGATTGTGTAGGAACAAATAAGAGGATGAGTGCAACAGAGGTGTAAAAGAGATGAAAATGGTGACATACGGTGATGCATGTAAACAAGGATGTTTGCAGTCCTAACAGGTAGATTCCCAACCTTCGAATTCTCTCCCGAGATCAATTCTGGCCTATCTGTAGGTTCTACAGGATCTTCCTGTAGAAGACATAGAACTTTCATTTAGAAGACACAGAACCTTCCTGTAGAAGACACAAAACTTCTTGTAGAAGGTGAAATCTTAACACGAATGAGATCAAATATTAGGAAAGGGAGTGGTCATGGAGAAATTGTTTATGAGGGATACTTGCAGCCTGGTGCTACCCTCTGTCCTTGTTTTGTGTGATCCTCCTAACCTGCAATGTCCTCCCTACAACTTTCAATTATTCAATAGAGATTAGGTCTATTTTTTTTTTTGAGAGACAGTTGCAGCAGCTCTAGGAGGTTTTCACCCTCATTGTCTACCCCGAGCGCCTCTAAGAGGTTTTCAACCAAGGATATTTTTATTCGTTTTCTGTTTTTTCTCCTTTTTTTTTCTTTTTTGTTTTTTTTTTGTGTTTTTTTTTTAATGCTCAAGTTGTGGGTGGAGTGGACACAGGGGCCTGCTCCACTACTAGCACTGATTTATCCAGAGTTTCAATGAACTCCTGCTTAGAAAGGGGCTTCTTTTAAATTTTCAATCGATGCCCATTGACAAGCATGGGGATGGCTTCCTCGTCAATGGTCCTGATAAGGACTGAACCATTGTCGTTGCTTTTCTCCACTGTATATGGTCCCATCCACCTTGTCCTCATCTTCCCTCTGAAATCCTTATATCTTGAGTCACATAATAGTGCCCAACCTCCTGGCTGAAATTGCTTTTCGTTAAGGTGTTGGTCATGCCATATCTTTCTCTGGAGTTGGACCACTTCTGAATGGAGGAGGGCCTGCATTCTCTATTCATCTAATCCATTCAGCTGCAGTAATCTTTCTTGTTGTGCATGGTCGAGATCTATGTCTAGCTGAGTTGCCATCATCAATGTGTTGTACTCGAATTCTATGGACAGCAAAGCCTTCTTCCCATAGACCAGCTCATAGAGTGTGAAACCTGTTGTCGTTTTTCAAGTGGTGTTGTAGGCCCAGGTGGCCTCAACCAGGTGATCTGCCCAATATTTTCTTCTGCTGCTCACCACTTTAGTCAAAATCTCTTCCAAAGCTTTGTTAGTGACTTCCACCTCCCCATTTGCTTGCAGATGATAAGGGGTGGAAGTTTTGGGCTTAATCTTGTGATGAGCGAGCAGGTCTTCAATCAGGTTAGAGGTAAACTGACTTCCTTGATCTGTGACTAATTTTCTTGGGTATCCAAACTTGTAAAATATATTTTCCCTCAAAAACTAGGCCACTTTTTCTTTTGTCGCTCCCTTGATTGCCTTGGTTTTTTCCCACTTTGTCAGGTAGTCTGTGCACACAATGATGTAAAATTTTTGTTTTGAACAAGGGTTTCTACGACCCACAAAGTCCATGCCCCACTTCTCAAATGGCTGGAAAGTCACTTGAGGTTGGAGGGGCATTTCATCCCTCGGAGTCAGCTTCCCCATCCTTTGACATCGGTCACATTGGCTGATGTATCTTCCGACATATTGATGAAGAGTGGGCCAATAGTAAGCTGCGTGTAGAATTTTGAAGGCGGTTCTTTTTGCTACAAAATAGCCTCCACAAGGTCCATCATGACAGGTCAAAAGGATGTCAAAAACTTTCTCCTCCCTAACACAATGCCTCAAAATCTCATCTGGGCCAAGTTTAAATAGGTTTCCCCCAATCGAAGTGAATGGCGCACTTTTCCTCACGATCTTACTCTTCTCTTTTGAGGATAGGTGTGGAGGGAACTGTGCTGAAACCAAGTAATTTGCTATATAAGAAAACCATCGAAAGAGTACTGAGATAGCAAATAGGTGTTCATTTGGCATTTGATCATCCATCGTGCCTTTTTCACCTGCACACAAATCTAGTCTAGACAAAAAATCAACAACAACATTTTCCTTACCTGGCTTGTCAACAATGGTCAAATCAAATTGATGCAGTAAAAGTAACCATCTAATGATACGAGCTCTTACATTAGGTTTATTCATCAAATACGTAATAACAGTAGGATCAGTGTGTACGAATTTTTGATAACTAGTGATGTAGTGTTTGAACTTGTTTAGGGAATGGACTACAGCCAGGAGCTCTTTCTCGGTTACAGTATAGTTTAATTCTACCTTGGACAGGTTTTTTCTGACAAAATATATGGCATATGGTAACTTCTCTTCAACTTGTGCTAAGGCTGCCCCTATCGCTTTGTTCGAGGCATCAATGTGGATGTGGAAAGCTAGGGCCTAGTTCAGACTTCTTAAGATTTGGGCAGTTACCAGCTTATCTTTCAACTCATCCAGAGCCTCTTGACAGTTGTCAGTCCATAAGAACTCAACATCTTTCCCCGAAAGACCAAACAATGGAGAGGCTAGCTTACTGAAATCTTTAATGAATCTTCTATAATATCCTGCCAAGCCTAGAAAACTCTGAACATCTCTTACCTTTTGAGGAGGTGGAACCCTTTGGACGATAGCAATTTTGTTGGGATCCACCTGTAATCCTTGCTGAGAAATTGTATGACATAGCACAGTCCCTACAGTCATCAGAAATTCACATTTTTTAGGACTGAGGGGCAGGTTCATTTCAATACACTTGGTTAAAACTTTTCCCAGGTTATTCAATGCTTCTTGGAAGTTGGACCCATAAGGATTAAATTCATCCATATAGATTTCCACTGAATCATGAACCCGCTCAGCAAATATGCTCAGTACTACTCCCTGGAAAGTGGAAAGAGAGTTGCATAGCCCAAAGGGAAGGACCTGGTAGGCAAAGGTAGCCCATAGACAAGTGAAGGTGGTCTTATCTTGGTCTTCTGGGCTAATTTGGATCTGATTATACTCACTGAACCCATCTAGGAAAGAAAAGAACTTCTTCCCTGCCAATCCATCTAACACTTTATCTATGAAAAGCAGAGGGAAATGGTCCTTTTTGGTTGCTTTATTGAGTTCTCGGTAATCTACATAGATTCTCCACTTTTTCTTGGGCACAAGCACCATAGGAGAAGCCCACTCGTTTTTAGAGATGGGGTAGGTGAATCCTACATCCAACAACTTTTGTAATTCTTATTTGACAATGTCCTTAAGGGTTGGATTCATTCTCCTTTGAGGTTGCTTGACTAGTTTACAATCCTCTTTAGTGTAAATGTGATGGGTACAGACTGAAGGGTGGACTCCTTTCATCTCCTTATAGCTCCAAGAGAAAGCATCCAAATGGTGGTCCAATAAGCAACACAGCTCCTTCTCCTGAGAGGGAGATAGGGATGAGTTGATCTTCAAGGTTCTTGTAGGGAAAAATTCCACGTTCTTAACTATGGGAGAGGTCGGATTAGCGATACAGAGGTCCACTAAAGCACTGGCTTGGGTACCTTCAACCAACTCCTCTAATGGCAACACACTAGAAGGTGAATTTTGAATCAGATTCTCATTCAGGTCATCCTCGGTTTGAGGACCTCCCCAGGTGGCTTCCATTGTGCACACTGGTGCAGAGAAGACTTCATCCTCATCTCCCTCCTCCAACCAGAGAGGTAAGTCATGTTCTAGCAGAGGTTGGGCAAGAGGATATAGGATCAACTGTTTGGACATAGGCCCATTCTTGATGGTCATGCTCCCTACTCGATAACTGATGTAAGCATCCGTAGTAGCTAACCATGGCCTTCCCAAAATGAGTGGGTATCTCATGAGTTTTGCCTTTGGCTGAAGGACCAAGAAGTCTACAGGGTACTCCCAAGAATAAACAGAGACCATGACATCTTCCACAATCCCTTTGGTAGTCACGGTGGAGCGGTCTGCTAACTACAGTACTGTTGAGGTCTTTCTTAAGGAACTCTGAAGGTTAAGTTTGACCATAGTGTCCCTGGTCATCACATTAATGGCAGCCCCTAGATCAATCAGGGTGTCGGGGATTATGGTACCATTGATGTGGACATCAGCTACAGGACAACCATGGTCCAAATATTTTGGATAGATCACTTGTCCCAACATTAGATTGGATAGTTGTCCTATGACATTGATAGTCGGGGCATCTCTCTTGCGCCTCCATGCGTGCTTGAAACACTTCTCCTTGATCAATTTGTTGTAGATTGGTACATCTTTTATGGCCTATAGAAGTGGTATTTTTACACACAAATGTTTAAGTTCTCCCAGAAGTTCAATCTCCTCTGGGTTTGGTTGTGTGGTTGCCATTAGTCTCTTAGGAAAGGGTGGAATGGCTTTGGGTTCACTTTCTTGTTTCTCTTCCTCATCCTTCGGAGGAGGAGGTTGGTGATCTGGAAGGACCTTCCCAGATCGTAGGTTGATCTCCTGAATCTCCACAGCATAGGTAGGGCATGTTGTCTCTCCAGTGTATACCTACTGGGCCTGTCTATTCTTGGGGTTCGGGTTCGATTGAGCAGGCATATGGGGTTATCTTGGAGAAGCAGGAGGTAATGGTTGTGGTTGAGCAGGTGGTGGAGGCAAAATAGCAGGAGAGAGTTGTATTGGGGCCTCCACCCTGGCTGGGGTGCATTCCACTGAGGTTGTGGTTAAACATGAGAATGAAGTGAATGAGCAGCAGGTTGAGTATGGTATTGAGATGGGTAAGACCAAGGAGGGGGTATGGACCAGGAAGGATGAGCAGGGGTACCCCAAGAAGGTATGTGAGTGGATTGGTTGGGGTCGTAATAAGTTTGGGATGTCCCTTGCATCCCCTGCTGGTAAGGTCTGAATCCATGCGAACTCCTTTGGTTGAGGAAGCAGAGTGGTTCAGTGGCTCCTTTAGCCCCTACGTACATAGCTTTAAGTCCGAGTAAGGTTGGGCATTGGTGTGTAGGGTGGTCTTCCTCACAAATGAAACATACCTCTATTGAGTGCAATGGACACTCATTCTTAGGATGCTTCCTTGTACACCTGGGAAAAAAGATGGCCAAATCCCTTTCAGCTTCCTCTTTCTTCTATTAGATTCAGAAAGTATCCAGTTGCATGGCAATGGTCTGTCTCACCTCACTTTTAAGTTCTTCCACCTTATTTGTAAACTCATGTTTGGAAAAGGTGGCACTAGCTAAAAGTGGATTCCCCCTACCTCTTTTTCGGGCTGCCCTAGAATGGTTTCTAAAAATAGGCTTTATCTCATCATAAGGTAGTTAGTAAATGTCTCCTCCAGCTAGAACATGGAGGTTATTTAGAAGGACTTTAGGGATTCCTCGAAGCAGAACCAACTTCAGAGATTTAGGGTCCAGTGTGCACTTGGCCCTTTTATAACTAAGTTGGAACCTTTGTTCCTAGTCTTCTAAGGATTCATCACTTCCCATGGTCATCCAAAAGATTTCTCCCTTCATTTTACTTGACCTAAAATAGCCCCAGTATTTGTTGTTAAAGGCTTGCTACATTTGAGCCAAGTTGTCATATTGTTTCCATGTAACCCCATGAACCAGCGTAGTGCTGCATCCTTGAGGGTAGAGGGAAAGCGTTTCAACTTTTGCTCATCTTCTGCATAGTCATAAGTTTGACAGAGGATAACAAACTCAAACAATAAGGTATCAAGGTCTTCAGTGGTCAATCCATGGAAGTGAGATAAGGATGAGGGACTTATGTTTTTCATTTTGGTGGTCCCATTGGTCTCTCGGATGGGAAAGGCACCTTCTATTCTCTCCTCATCTCCTAAACCATTTCTGTGTTCAACCATGGTCCCAAGAGGAATGTTCTCTTGCTCTTCTTCTATTATAGGATCTTCGTATATCTCTGGAGGTTCACCTATAGGTTCTTCTGGATCACTGCCACCAAAGAATTTCTCTGTATTGTCTCTATTCCTACAAGGCATGAAATGGAAATCTTTTTGGTTTATTTTTGCTTCTTTTTTCTTCTTGCACCTACAAAAACTAAAGTAGATTGAAATGCAACTAACTAAAATCTATCTTGCTGAAATGAAAATACAGAATTAAATGAAAGCAAGAAATGCCTAATTTATGTTGCTGAAATGAAACTTCAAAATTGAAATGCTAATCTATGAAAGCGGGAAATATCTAATCTACGCTTGCTGAAATGAAATGAAAGCAAGAAATGTCTAATCTACTTTTGCGGAAATGAAATTGCAGAATGGAAATGAAACAACTACTCTACTCTTGCTGAAATAAACAACTGAGTAGAAGGTTGCAGTAGAAAATAGAAAAAAAGAAGCAATCAGAGATACTCTGATGCTTCCTCGAAAACGACGCCAAAAGAAATTGTGGGCTCTAGTATTGCAGCAATAATGCTGCAACTCCTGGGACTCCCTTCTTTACTTTTATCAACCCAGTAGTTCGTAACAAACTTGGAAGCAACAGTTCTATATGCACAAGTACTAGCTTTTGTTGCAGGCTATCACTTGATCAGTTGGCACAAGTCTGCTAGGAGCTTAAGCCAACTTCTATGATCTCATAGAAGAAGCTTTCAACTGTGATGGATGAGAGCTAAGTCAATAGAGGCTAACCGACTTGTAGAAAGAAGAGGAAAGTTGAAAGGAAATGCAAATCGTTGCAAACTCTAGTTTTACCGACTAACCCTACTCGTGCAAGAAAATGGATGAAAGATGCAGAAATGGATGCCATTGACTATTGGAAAGGTAAAGTGCATACGACTAAGCTACTTTTAAAGAAAAATCTAAAAAGGAACATCTTTTTGTTTTTTGGAGTAATCTTGTAGAATTGTTATGCATGTGCTTTAACTGTTTTTGACTGTGCAGAGGTTAATTGGTGAAAGGAAATGGGGTAGGAAATTGCAAGAGGTTGGGAAGGTTAAAAGAGGGCCTAAGGGGTCCCTAGAATCATTCCAAAGAGTTTCACAGTGATCATATCTCGAAAAATTGCTCACGTGATCTTCTACAGGAAGTCTGCAGGGGTTCTACATGATGTTCTACAAGATGTTCTACAAGATGTTCTACGGGATATTCCGAAAGAGGATTTTGGATGGTTGATGGTGGAAAAATGGTGGAAAAGTGGAAATGGAGGTTGGATGAGGATTTGAATGGCTCTAAGACCTGGTGAATGAGGCTGAGGAGTGATTAAGGTGATTGGATTCGTTCCTAGATGGAGGAAGTAATGCTGCACCAGAATGTAGAAATTAGGGCAAAGTGAGAAATTGTGGCGAATGAAAGGCAATAATTTGAGTTAGGGGATGGAATAGGTTGTATTGATGGAGGAAGGGTAAGCAAGGAGGTATCATAGGTTTTCTACACGTTATTTTCCAAATTTGATCAAACGAAGACTACGAAAACCAAAGATCTAGCTATTTTGACCTAACTACCATAAATCATGATGGAGAGAAGTTTATTGGTAGAAAATCATGTAAGAAAACAATGAAAACCAAGAAATAATGGATCTAAGCATGTAATCGCAACTGATATCAACTTTCCTAACTAAATGTCTAACACTAGCAATTGCATGAAAAGGAAAAAACGATGTTTTTGTGGCAGCAAGTATGCCTTGCTCTCAACTCATGGTCCCAAGGAGGGGGAGATGAGATCAAGGATTTCATGATGGCCTTTTTGTAGGTATTTTCCTTTACCAAACTATCAAATCAACCAAAAGCATGAAAAACTATGTCAATCATCACAAACGACCTAAGTAACGAAGCAAGATTTTAATCTAAGTAGTAGAAATTATTCTATGAATGCAACAAAAACATATAAAATTACACAAAAGGAGGTACTGGGACTTGGGTTGGGCCCAACCCGAGGAGCTACAACCTCCTAGAAGAAGCTCAAAGCTGATGCAAAGTGAAACTGATCTCCATTACTCAAAAAATAACCATGTCACAAAAATGTTTACAACAAAAGCTCGAAAATGAGCTGAAAGGCAGAGCATCACTAAATTGCGAAAATAAAATTGTTCAAGAGCTAAAATACCAAGGATGGAAGCCTTCCTACTTATGCACTACGAGGACCTCCAATAGCCCTCCTTAACTCAAGGGGCTTGGATGCTCAAAATTGCAAGTAATTAGCCACTTCCCAAAAGCTGCTCAGCTGCCCTTGCAAATCATCTTTGATGGGATGCTGAACTCCGAGCGGATGGTGGAGAACTCGAGGAAGGGGCCATTTAGTGCAGGAGAAACCCTTCCTACTAATCCTCACCCTTGTTCCCTCGTATTTGGCTGTCAACTGGTTCATAAGTGCTTGACCTTGGTCCAAAACATGTCCAAAAATTTGCAATAAGCACGTGTTAGACTTCATGGTCAAGTGACTATTCTCATTCATTCAATTAACATAAATGTACTCAAAAGCATGCATAAAATATGAATAATGGTGGATTAATCAAGAATAATAGGCAAAATGAGCCCAACAAGTTACCCATTTTTGGCGCTCATCACCTTCCTCGTTTGGCTATCTTTTCCTCTATAGGTGGAGTTTGTAAATTTTAAGTAGAGACTACCTGTTCTTCTGCTTCTTGAAGTGTGTTCTCTGTATCTGAGGGAAGATGTAATGAGGAAGGTGGGAGTCCCAAAGACCTATTTCATCCATTTGAACAACTAATTGATCCTCCATGCGTTAATAGATTTCAAATAAATCAAATTTAGACAAAGACTCATTGATTTTATAGCCTTTTTCAACTAAGGGAGTGTGATGGAATTCAACTTATGGATGAATGAGAGGATTTGGTGTTCCTGTAACTTCTTTCCCCTTAGGAGGCATTCTATTAATTGAATTGCAAGATGAAAGAAATTGGAAGAATTGGGTTGAGACATAATGATAATAGAATAATATTATAATTGAAAATAGATTAAGTGGACCTAGATGCCTATTTTCTTGTAAACAGGACAAAATAATTGCTTGAATGGTGAATTTCCATTTGAACTATGAGCATGAAATCTCCAATGATCAATTGAGTTACAGGAATGCACTATGTAATAGTTTTTATGAAACAACAGGGCTTATAATGAGTAAAATGGAGTGGGGGATATTTAGTTAATGGCTAACTCCTCATTAATTCTCCAGAAAGACTGATAAACAGGTCTATGGAGTATTTATTTGTGGAAGTGGTGAATTAAATGGATAACAGACATATAGGCGATGGCAGATTGGACAAAGGAAGTGACATGGGAGTGGAGGTGGATGATGACGTACGAGTGGTCGTAAGCAAATAGATGGATTACCACCTTCGGGAGTAAGTTTGGGTGGTAAGCGAATGCATGGAAAATTGTATTTGGGAGTAAGTTCGGGTGGTAAGTGGTTTGGGATTTTAAGTATCAAAAGACTAGGAGTGGGGGTTGGCAGTTTTGGTGTTAGGCTCCTATAATACTAGTGATTCCCCCAGTACTATTGTCATTGTACCCCTTATTGTTATTATTATGTCCTATTATCCCCATATTGTTACTAGTATGCCCCATAGAATCCCACTATTGTTATTTTTGTGCCCTTATGTTATTACTGTTATGTTGGCTTGACTATATTGCGACCCCTTAGACTCCTATATATAGAAGGGAGGTTTAGTCATTTGTATCATCCAAGAATTGTTCATTTGTGTAATGTAAAGGAGGTTTCTGCTTGGAAGAGGTTGAATTCTAAGGTGTTGATCTTTCTTTTCTATATTTTTGTGAGCTGGTTTCATAACATTTGGTATGAGAGCTTTGGATTGTAGGATTTTGCTGGTCCAAACAGGTCTGCATGGAATTTTCGCTATAACTTCTTTTTTGTGATGTTTCAGAAGCTACAAGAAAAACCCATTTGAAGCGAAATCATTCTGAATTTCGGGTATATATTTCAAAGTTGGTATCGCTAAATTTTTGGAGATATGATATGAGGAAGTTATCGTTTTTGTAGACTCCCGAATTACGTTCCAAACAGGTGACCTAAGGAAAATCATCATAACTTTTGTTTTGAGCATCAAATTGAAATTTCATCAGAAGTTTCAAAAAGAAGAAGGCATTTCATTTTCTGTGTATCAATTTTAGGTACTAAGGTTGAAATAATGACATGTGGCACATCGTACGAGTTCGCGCTACTAAACTAGTCTATAATCAGGTCATTGTCGGATATTTGGCATAACTCTTCCTTGGAGAATTCAATCCTGGTCATACTTGTGGGTTTAGAAAGAGGACTCAAAGGGCAACCTCAAGATGAGATTTCATATATTGGAGATCTTCAGTTACAGAGATACCACAGATTCAATATCAAGCTCTTACAAAGTGAAAAAAAGGTGTGTAGTTTTTTTAAAATTTTGCATGAGATTGGATTGAAAAATTAGTTTGAAGGAATTCAGAGGGAATAGTGAAGAATTATTAGAATTAATTAATGCCCCAAAGAAAGAAAATGGAAACACCTAGTAGAAACTTTAAAGCTCTGGCATGACTCGTGAAGAAGAGGAAGAAATGCAACATGATATATCATAATTACAAGACCAAGTACAACAAATTTCACTCTCACTAAAGGAAAATGAAGCCAAGATGAATGACGTGAAAGCTAATATGAATGGAATACAAGTTAAGATGGATGGCATGGAAGCTAATATGAATGGCATGCAAGTTAATATGGATGGCGTGGAAGCTAAAATGGATGGCGTGGAAGCTAAGATGGATGGCATGGAAGCTAAGATGAATGACATGGACGGTAATATGGAAGAATTGAAGATAAATTTGAATAAGTTGCTACAAGAAATGGTCACTAATGGTGAAAGGGTGGTAAAGGAAACTCATGATGAGAACAAAAGAAATGTTAATCATGATTTCATAGACTCTACTGTTGGACTGAAGATCCACCATATTCCAAAAATTTATATGAGGAAGTTTGATGGCAAGGATCCCGAAACATGAATACTACAGATGGAGCAATTTTTTGATCTCCATAATGTGAAAAACACATAAGAGGTACGTATTGCAACTTTATATTTGAAACCAAATAAGCTTGTATGGTATTGATGTCTTTCCTCTCGTAAACAAATTGTCACTTGGGCAATCTTTATAGAAGAAATGATAGCACATTATGAGGATACAACAAGCAACACCTTTTTTAGCCAATAGATAAATCTCAAACAAAAGGGTTCAATGATGGAGCACATTGAGGACATCCAAAAATTGAACATATGGGTAAAATTTATTCCAGAGGAGAATAGGATTGATATGTTCATAGGGACTTTAAAGGATAATATCCAACATGAGGTTTGCCTTTGGGAACCTGATTCATTGGAGAAGGCATTCGGGTTAGAAAGAAAAATGGAAAACAAAATTATGCCAACCAGGAAGCCTACCACTCACAACTATAAAGATGGAAGTGTTGTTTCCCCTAAACTTCCACAACCTAAAAGGTTGACACCACAACAATTGGAAGAAAAAAAAAGAAAAAAGGGCTTTATTATAGTTGTGATAGCATATACAGTAAAGGTCATAAGTGTGTTGAGAAGAAATTATTCAACATAGATTGTGAAGAGGAGTAAGAAAAGGCACAAGAAATGTGAAAAGAGGATGATATACTCAAGGAACAAACCTTTGATAAAGAAGAAATGAATCTGACCATATCTTGTAATGCATTGGCTGGAATTACCACTCCTCAAACTATCAAGATAGAAGGACATATCAAGAAGAGAAAGGTAACAGTGTTGATTGATTTAGGAAGTACCCATAATTTTATTCATTGTAAGATAGCAAAGGAATTGAATTGCTTCCTATATCCAACACCAGAGTGCTAAGTGATGCTTCCAAGTTGAGGAACCATAAATTGCTTTCGAAAGTGCCATAATATCAAGCTATCCATGGAAGAATATGTATTGAATAGCCCTATGCTTTCCATTCCAATGGCTGGTGCTGATGTTATACTAGGAGTCTAATGGCTACAATCCTTGGGTACAATAGATTTCAATTTTCAAGAACTTTTCATGAAATTTTGTGCAGAAGGAAAGGAAGTTGACTTAAGGGGTACTGCAGGGAAATCGAGAAATATAATCAAATGTAACGGCATGACAAAGCTTCTAAACGAGGAACAACAAGGTGTAATTGCACAATTATGTTTGATAGAGGTTCCCACATTGAAATCATCTCTTTCTCTATCTCTCCACAAAGTCTTGGACAATCATTCCCGCGTGCACCCAATTATGTATGCCCGAAGGTACACAGCTACAGTGAAAGAAAAGTGCATACATACGCTAGGACGAAGTGTTTCAGGTGCATCGGTACGCAGGCACAGAAGGGTTGTAGGTGCGGAGGTACGCAGGCAGATCAAAGGACACGGTGCGTAGGTAAGCAGGTGAGCAGTTCAGTTACATGCATAGGTAAGCATGTGACCAGTTGGGTTACCTGCGTACCGTAAGTATGATGTATATGGGTGAAGCTGCTTACTTGTAAGCAGGCTGTACATGGGTGAAGCTGCTTACTTGTAAGCAGGATGTACATGGGTGAAGCTGCTTACTTCTCTTGGAATCCATGTTTATCCTTGTTGTGTTCTGGGTGTTGAAGTGATGTCTAGTTTCTGGTATTATGATCTTTTGACAGCCGTCTGAGAAGTGATTGAGTATATCTTTATGTGATCTGATGAACTAGATCTGATTGATGACTCTCATTGTATATGTATTGATCTAGTGATTGGGTGATTCAGAAGGTTGTTTGATTATGAGCTTCAA
>APFE031094396.1:1934-52043 GCA_000404065.3 Pinus taeda | reverse complement strand
CGCTAGGAGGCTCCCTCAAGATATTGTTTTCCACCTTTTCGGGTTCGAGGGACAAATCACAAAAAGGGACATGATGGAGATTTATTTTTTGTCTCTTTTTCAAACTATCTAAATGTGAAAAAGATTCTAAGTTATTCGTATGTCAGACTTGTTAAAATTAAATGACAAAAGACTTGTCACAATGATGAGACTAAGTTCCTCCTTCCTAGGACTTGTAAAGCTTACTAGGATGGATTCATCAGAAGGGTGAACTTATATGAAAAGCATATGGTACCCTCTTCAATCTTGTGTAAAAATAAAGAGGTAATTGCTAGAAATAGCAAGGGAAAAGTGAAGATGAAACATCCTTTGTATTGGTACCATGTCACTCTTGAACATGACACTCATCTATTTCTCATGTCGAGTTTGGGATAGTCTCGCTTAGTTCATTTCCATTTCAGGTTTGGGTGATCTATTTTTCCTCCCATTTGACTATTCCAACTCTTCATTATGACCCTTGGTCCTATGTTGAGTCTAATGATGCCACGCTTTGAGTTATGTTGCGAATATGTTTAAGAGAATTACAATTTGCAGTTATTTACCTATATATCGTTTGAGTCATTATTACAGTCGTGAAACTTATTCCACTTTGTTCCTCATTTCGTGTCAATGATGGGGGATTCATTATGACCCTCCCTCGACGGGTCACATCCTATTAACTTCAGCTCATTATCCAGGAAGATGACTTAGAGACTCCCTTTTAGTACCTTAGATCTTGCATGCCTTAATGGCATGTTCTTTGCATCCCACGACAATTTTTCACTATTGGCTTTTGATTAGGTGATTCCATGAGTGTTCGACTTCAGCTTCATTATCACATTCACAGATTATACTATCGTACCCTGAGAGACATTTTCATTATGAGTGGTTCCTCTCATGCCTGTTAACTGTCCACATCAATGGCTGGTGATCAAGTGGTTTTGTAGCATGTTCGATTGTGACATGTTTCACATGTTAGAATTTGTACTTTGATCGGGTCGGGATGGAGCACAAGACCCATAGTTTTCTATGATATAATTCAAGATACATGGATTTATATGTTATTCATGATTGTACACATGTTTATGCTATACAGATGGCAGTGACCTTACCATGGGACTTTATATTTATGACGATCCTTGTTATCTAGATGGTTATGCCCATACTATGGATCTTTTCCTATAGTCTTCATCATCAAGATGGTTGCATCCATGTCATGGTTTCATTTATTGATCTCAGATATGTATATGCATATGTGTCCTTGATTTGTAGGCCACCTGACAGTGCCTGTCCTCGTCCTTGCAAGAGCTCGTAAAGCATGTCAGTCATCACTCCTCGTTATGCCTTCATGCTTTAGGGGGCATCTATTAGACATTATTTGGTCATGCCTCCTGTAATTCCGTGTGACATACCCTAAGGTGCCTGAGACATGACCATTATATAGTATACTCATCCATGTATACAACTTAGATCCCTCCTAAGACATTGTTTGGAAAATGTCTTGAGCTTTCCCTAAAGAAATAGCTCTTAAAACCCTAAAATGAGAATCATCGCTCTTATGAGACTTAAAAATGCAATGATCGCATGTTGCACTATACTCGACCCATGATGGCACCTCTCTGTTTATTTGTATACTCGCGATGATCCCAGAAAGGAAATTTTCCCAAAGAGGATAAGAAGCTTCGTGATCTATAAGATTCCAAAGTGGGGAGATGGAGGTTGTTTGACATAGATGAGGTCGAATTCACCGAACTTGGCATCTTGGTCTCATCCATATGAGCTACCTTCTTCAGATGAGGGCCTATTCTTACCTTTGGAGAGATCCTAACCCCCTTCTCAGCCTATATAGTTAGCCTCTCCCATTACCAAAGGGTTGGTCAAGTTAGAGGCTGGTTGGTCTATGTCTATTTGCACCCTTATGCTAAGCTTGTGCTTAGAGGCTATTCATTAGACTTGGAGAAGGCATGATTGGAGAGCTTCCTAGCTTGAACTTGGATTACCACTCAAGGAGAGCCTTTGAACATAAAAAAATTGGTTGTAAGCTTCCCTTTATTTCCTAATAATATACAACTACTGCTTCATCTTCCCAAAATATATATGTTGATGTATTTATTTAGCTTGACATTCCTTGATCAATTAAGTAGGTTGTTATTGGATTTTCTATTTGTTTTGGCATTCTTTGTTGTCTCTTGTTCACTTGTGCAGGTACATAAATGCTGAGAGAAGAAGGAACAAGTATGTGACACAAGCGGTTCAAGGACCTCAACAAAGGAAATCAGAATAGCATCATAATGAGATAGGTCATTTCTTTCGTTCTACTTTTCAATTATAACCTAGGAAGATGTCTATTTAATTGTCACTTCAATTGCTAGACCCACTCATTAGGCTAGGGGGATCATTTCTATCCATAGAGATGATTAACCTTGTCAACATAAGTTTTTGGAGGTCTAATAATTTCAGCACTAACTCCATTTTTAGCGGGACTAAGTGGAGTTCCTCCAGTTTTAGAGGTGGTTTACTAGGAGAAACTATTTTGACCATTACTGGAGCAAAATTCGACCAAATGGGGATCAGGAAAAGGTTTCCCTCAATGATTTTGATGCTTTGATATGAATGGAATAGGTTATGGAGGCAAAGAGGCACTTATGCATGTGATGTTTCCACATTGAAGTTCAATGAAGCCTAGGGCCACTAAGAGAGGAGGTCAAGCCTAGATCAGTTATAGTCCATTTGCAAAGATTGGAGAGTCATCTTTGGGATTTTTGGATGCTCTAAGTTCACTGAAGTAGTTTTCAAGAGATGTAGAGAATTTAAGCTTTAGTTTTTTCCATTTTGATTAAATACAGAGGCCCAAGCCATGGATGCTGAACCAAGGAAATGTAGCCTAAGAGGGGTGAAGTGTTTCATCAAAACAATGTGTTAAGTGTTATTCTTGATGGTTTATTGTACATTTACTTTCTTTTGTTCAACACTTGTCTTTTATGATATTTTGCTCATGATTCTAGCATAAAACCTGATATAAATTTACTTTTTTGAAGGGTTCTTCAGCGTAAATCACATAAGAATTCATTTGTCGACGCGTTTCTAACCAACATCGATCCAGCTTAGCTTGTTAAATAGTCTGAGTAGAGACTCCACCGGCAAATTAAACGGCTAATTTTGACGAAAGGACCCAAGTCAAATTTCTATTTATTAATTTAATTTTATTATTATTTAATAAATAATTATGTATTAGAAATAAAGTAAATTTATTCTAATTATTTAGCTCTAATTAAATGGTAAAAAGTTAAATTAGGTAAAGATATAATATTAAAATTATGGCTAGTTAAAAATAATTTAATTCAATTTAAATTATATATATACATATTTATATATATTAGTATATATGTGATAAGCATTAGGTTGTTTATGATGATAAGAATCAAATAATCTTATGGTAATCACATATTACAATGAATTACTATTTCTATAAACTGAAAAGTAATTATTAAATATTTAGAATTGTTTTATATATATATATATACTATATAAATATATATACTGAAAACATATATAGGGATATTACAATAATTATAAAATACATTAAAATAACAATAAATAAATAAATAAATATATATATATAGCATATATATTTATATATATTAAGTAATATATATATATATATTAGGTCAAAAGTAAAAAATTAAAAAAAATATATATATATATATTATATACCAACATAAAATAATAGAAAAACAATAACCTTCTAAAGAATAAAAAAACAAATATTTAAAAAAAATAAAATAATAATAATAAAAATAAAAATAAAAATCAATCCTATGAAGAGAGGGCAGGGATCCAACAATTGCTTATCTTCCACCCGGCTTATCTTCCACCCGTCCTCTCTATTGAGATTGTTCGACCTCTTCTCAATCTCAAGGACCTCCCTAAATTTTCGGTGATGGAACTGCAAAACCCTGGTGATAAACATCATGTTTGCTTAGAGGAGGCGAGTGTTATCGCTAGGGTTTCGCAGTTCCATCACTGAAAATTTAGGGAGGCCCTTGAGATTGAGAAGAGACCGAACAATCTCAATAGAGAGGACAGGTGGAAGATAAGCAGTTGTTGGATCCGTGCCCTCTCTTCATAGGATTGGTTTTTTATTTTTATTTTTTTATTTTATTTTATTTTTTGTTTTTTATTAAGGGTATTTTAATTTATTTTGTTATATATATATATTACTATATATATATAGTAGTTATTTATTTTAATTTTAATTTTTTATTTTTCTATTTTGTAATTAATATATTATAATATCACTATAACTATATATATTATATATATATATATATATATATATTTTATTTAATTTTTTATTTTATTTATTTATTTAATTTTTATTTATTTATTTTTTAAAACGATTTTTAGATTTCCCTACTAATCGTTTTATTTTTATTTTGGTATTTAATTAATAAATGAAACTCGGGCTTATCTAATATTTAAATTTATTATTAATATATAAATCAAATTAGCTTTTAGTCCTAATTTAAAAAAATAAAATACAAAATAAATAGATTTTACGCTTTTATAAACTAACACCATACTAACATATTTTATATATAATTATAATACATAATATATATAATAGATATATATAGGTTACTAACAATTTAAATAATTAATTAAATTACTTTTCAAATCTAACCATTAGTTTATAAAAAGTAATTATTAGTAAATGTATTACCATTAACATTATTTAAATTCTTATAAATCGTAACAACCTAATGGCTATATATATAACGTACTATATATATATAAATAATATAGTATATTATATAATATATATATTAGATTATAATTAATTAATTTAAATTAACTTAATTATTTTTAAGTAGCCCATAATTTTAATTTATATATCTTTACCTAATTTAACTTCTTACCATAAATTAGAATAAAATAATAGAATAAATTTACTTATTTACAATAATAATGTTATTAACCTAATAATAATAAAATTAAATTAATGAATAGAAATTTGACTTGGGTCCTTTGGTCAAAATTAGCCGTTTAGTTAGATGGTGGAGTCTCTTCTCAGACTATTTAACAAGCTAAGCTGGATCGATTTCTTCAACTTGTCCTGACGATGAACCACACTGGTTGGTTCGAAACGCGTCGACAAATGAATTCTTATGTGATCTACGCTGAAGAACCTTTCAAAAATTTGATATGGATCACAGAAGCCTCAATTCTACAAATAAATTTACTTATTTTGATTCACACACACCATAAGGAAACCTATGCAGATGAATATATCGACAAGCATTTGTTTATAAATCTAAAGGTGAAATTAGCACAAGAAAACTAACATTCAATAACAGATCAAGTTGGTATTAGAGAAAAGGTTAATTTGTTTATTTTCTTGAGTTTTGCGCAAGTAGGGTTTTAATGGTTGTAGATTTGTGAAGCTTTTTGATGCATTGAGATTGTGATGACAACTTCAACAAGTGATATTTCTAATCTCTCTTCCTTAGAAAGATTCTTTTATGAAGAGATGTTGCAAGAGCTTATCATAATGAGAGATATGTTGCAAGAGTTGTGTGAAGATAGGAAGGAGAACACTACACCTCAAGAGCAGTTGATGGACATGAAGGAGGAGAAGCAAGAGCTTCTTGAAAAGATGCATGAGATGGAGACTCAAGTCCATGATTATGAGGAAACCCTAGCCAAGTATGTGCATGAAAATGAGGTATGCAATTCAATTTTATCTTCAGTTTCCTCTCAAAATGAATGTTTTATTTCTTTTGAAAGACACACTAGAGGAATAGGGTCCAAACTATTGATGGATATGGGTTATGAAGGTAAAGGGTTAGGCAAACATGCACAAGGCATAGTTAAGCCAATTGTTGTTGAGGAGAGGCCTAGGTATTTGGGTCTTTTTTTTGGACAACAGGATGGAAAATGCTCCAAAGCTAAGGAGGCATATGAAGGTGTTCCAAGAAGGACTTTGATTTCATGTTCTATACCTCAAGCTTGTGAAGTTTGTGTTCATGAGGAATGCAAAATTTTTATACCCACTTTGTAAGAAGATGCTCATAAACATGCAAATAGTGGAAATGGAAAACAAGTGGATGTTGAAATCTCTAAGGTCATTGAAAGCAATGTTGGTATTCTGAAGCAAGCCACTACCTCATCAAATTTAGTTCCTCAAGAAGGTGACAAAGGTGAATGTGCAAGGTATAAATATGCCTTTAATCAAGTTTCTTTTGATTATGATAAACATGGTAACTCTTCACATAATATTTGGAAATATTTTACATGTTCCTTTTGTGGTTTGAATAACCATACTATTTCGAGGTGTTGGAATAGGACAACCATACACAAGAAAATTTCAAAACAAAATGGACAAAAAGCCAAAGGTCCATTGGATAATGTAGTTTATGTTGAAAAGAAGTTCCAATTATTTTTGCGCTCATTGACATAAGTAGGCTCATCTTGTAGAAAAGTGTTGGACTTTGCATCCAACAAGTCATCCACGGTAGTTGAAGAAGGTGGAGAGAGATTTTGACAAATATGGAAAAGAGGATTCCATAATTGATGTGGGTCAAGAGGATACACATGATGAAGTACAATTGAAAGAAGCGCCACTGACATGGTTCGGAAAGAGATGGTTAGATTTCTTAACCAAATAAGGCCTTTCATTTCTTTTGATAATTAATGCAAATATTGCCTTAGGGATGCATTTCCTTGTTATCTAGATGCATTTCTTTTCTCATGAAAGCATGTTGCATATTACATAAAGCAAGATGTTTGAAGGTAGAGTTATGTTGACTCACTTAGATGTAGCCAAGATGGCATTTTGCAACTACAAATTTGCATGCATGTTGCATACCTTAACTTGCATGTTTACGCCAAGAAGGTGTTCGAAAGTGGAGTATGTTGACTCACTTTGTTGCAACAAATTTGGTCATTTATTCTCTTTAGGTACTCGTACATACCAATAGGATTCTTGTATTGGTTATTGTACTTGTGAGAGAGAGTTGAGAATTGTTATACATGCATGAGAGTTTGTGTGTGTGAACAGTGAAATTTTTTATAGCTTCATCGTGCTTGAACATGCATGAGTGATTGACTTGTGTGGGTTGATTGTTTTGTTAACATGTATGTTGTGAACTTGAGAATGTTGATTATTTGCACATGCATGAGTGTCAGCATCTGTCGTCGATTGATTGTCACATGTATGTTATATCGACCTATAAGAGTTAATTTTATCTCCAAATATGAAATGGAGATGTGATGAATTGCTTCATGAGAATGTGGAATTCTTGTTGTAAATCGTCAAGTTGTTGTACATGTTTTTCTTGACTTGAAAGTCAGTTGTTTGAAGAATCATGTTTTCTCAACTTGTGTTTAGTTGATGTTTTATAACATCTTGGTGTATAAAAATATGTAAGAGTACGTGTTGATGTTCACATGATGTGGCATTTGTTGCTTTGAAGAAGCAAAAGGAAGAGGTTTTCAAGTTATGTCTTCTTGCATGAGTGTTTTTCAAACACCATTAACCTTGAAAGGTGTTTCTTGTGACAATATGTCGCAGGATTTTGGAAGGTCCATGCTTGAGAAAGTGGCTCATGATTGGCCTTCATTCTCAAATCATGCCATTAGAATCATGTTAACACTGGAGGATTATGGAACCAAGAAGCGAAAATAGACAAAAATTGCAAAAAAATTGCAACCGATGTATGTGATTTAATGTGTTGATGCCAAGAAGAGAAAGAGGAGGAGAATGCATTCTTCCAGACGTGGAATTTTGGAACTGTGGAGATAAAAGAATGGTCATTTCTTTTCTTGTTATTACTGATATTGGAACTCATTGCCATAGTTCACTCATATGGGCTTAACTTGGGAATGTGGTTTCCAAGCAGAAGGTTGTATCGAATGCATGTTTTGTAAAGGAGGAACATAATTCTCAGTGGAAAGGCCATCAATCAGCTCTCCAGGCATCGAGGGATCGATTTGGTACAATAGGGTAATCAATAAGAAGCCAAAAAATCTTGGATTGGGTCAACAGGAAAATGAGAACATTGATTCACGTGCCAATTCATTTGAAAGGCATGCATGTCAGTGAATCTAAATGGTTGTCATGGAGATTTTTCCAAGTAGAAACAGTTGATAGAACTTGGTAAGGAGAAGAGTATTCAACTCTCATCAGATAACCAACTTCTGTTAGTCCAAAATCCTGTCAGTGGGAAGGAGTGATCAGAATCTGGATTAGGGGCAAAATTTAGCTAAAAAATCAAAGTGCTTGGAATCTTTCAAAACTTGAATGATCGCGCCTGTTTCAGTAAAATGATCTCAACACAACTTGTTTCATTCAAAATATAGTTTGTTTCAAGAAGATATATCCTGCTAACTGCTTTTCCAAAGAGAAGAAATTTTGAAAAAAAATGCCAAGTCACTCTACAGTGAGCAGTTTGTACTGCTGACGTGGTAGGCGACTAGGCAGGGTCAACATTGATCAACACTCAATTAGGTTATGACAAGTGTCAAGTTGTGGTTGGTTATTAGATTTGGTGCTTTAGCAAGTTATAATTGGTCTGAATGTGGTCCAATGAGGAGAGGGCAAGTGGCAAGCTTGGAGGCCACCCCGTGTCCCTCCCTAAAGTACCAGTTATGGCAGGCTTGGCGGTCGAACCCGGGACCTGCTGCGAACAAAGTCCACGACATACCATTACGCCCACACTTTAGTTCTTAACATTCAATGGAGTTAATACATATTCAAAGTTTAATATATTTGTGGTTGGGGGTTAGGAGGGTTAGCCCTCCTATGTGAATGTGCATTACATAATCATTGGGCTACAGTAACGGCTAGCCGATAGTTCTAATGATAACCATGAAACACAACATTTATGCCATCATATGTGCCCATTTCTGCATAAACCCCCAAGTCAATGGTTTAAGAGTCGCGTGAATTTTACAACTAACCACCAGTTAAACCACTCACAGTTAGTGTGACATGTGTCCACTCCACAGACACCGCCACGTTAAGGCCAATGGTTAGCCATTAAACCATGAGATTAGCACTAATCAACTCGGATTAACACAGAGTTAAATGTGCTTAGCATTAGTTAACTCCAGTTTAAATTGGTAGAGTTTTTGGAGGTTCGATAATTTTAGCACTAACTCCATTTTTAGTGGGACTAACTCGAGTTCCTCTAGTTTTGGAGGAGGTTTACTACAAGATATTGGTTTTGACCAGAACTTGATAAACATTTTGACCAAATTGTGATTAGGAAAAGGTGTCCCTAAATGATTTTGATGCTCTGAACACAATGGAATAGGTTGTAGAGCCAAAGAGGCACTTTTGTATGTGATATTTCCTTGTTGACGTTTAATGAAGCCAAGGGCCACCAGGAGAGAAGGTCAAGCCTAGATTAGCTATAGTCCAATTGCATAGCTTGGAGACTCATCTTTGGGGTTTTTGGATTATCTGAGTCCATTGAAATAGGTTTCAAGAGCTGTAAATAATTGTAAACTGTACTTTATGCCATTTTGATCAAATACAGAGGCCTAAGCCATGAAAGCTGGACCAAGGAGATGTAGCCCAAGAGGGGTGAACTTCTTCCTCAAGACATTGTGTTAAGTGTTCTTCTTTATGGTTTGTTGTACATTTACTTGCTTCTATTCAACAGTTGTCTTTCATGCTATTATGCTCATAATTATAACACAAAACTTGATATAAATTAACTTGTTTGATTCACAAACACCATAAGGGAACCTATGCACATGAAGCAATTGAGAAGCATTCATTTACAAATTTGAAGTTGAAATTAGCACATAAGAACTAACATTCAATAACAGATCAAGGACTATGATACAAAACCTAACAGTGGATCCCCTATGACATCAGCGAGGGGAGGGGTGCACTATTACACCGAAGCCATTGGATGACTCAATCAAGCAGGAAGCATTGGATCATTTCCCTATAAGCGCGAGGGAGAACCATGAGAGCAGGCCCTCCCCTGACATCAAAAAGGCAGGTTGGTTATGTTATTTAACATTAGACGTTGATTTGAACCATTGATGTGGGTCATTGGATGATATATATATATCGAGAGAGAGAGAGAGAGAGAGAGAGAGAGAGAGAGAGAGGATATGTGAAGGTAGAGGTTAATTAAAACACATGGCATCGAGGTGCACTACGTGGCCGAGTGACATGGAAGGATAGTAGCATCCAATGTGGGCAACACTTGGCAGGAATGGAGAGGTGGCACTACTGAATAAATAGGAATTTAGAGGACCATAAATTAAAATCTTGTTGGCCAAATTGAACAAAAATTATATCCATGGAAAGATCTCTCTAAGAAAAATATGGTGAAGACATCCAAATTGAGTTTTGGAAGCTCATAAGAAAGTGAAAAAAAATATTTACCCCATTTCCCTAACTCTACTAGCAAAGTTTGGTTACTGTAGTGAACACATTCTCGAACGTAAGTGGGTGTGTTTAGTCACATATGTAAAGGATTACTCCTATGGTAGTTTAGACCTTATATTTATTGTTTGGATTGTATCCTCTAAGAATACATAACCCATATTTCAAGAAGAGATTATCATTGTAACATCAAAAAATAGAAATAAATTTGAGATATCATAGTTTTGAAGAGTGATCAAGAAGATAAATAATATGGGGATTCATGAGCTTTTAGCCACAGGAATGACCCTCTAAATCATAAAAACCATAATCTATGATAGATAACTAAGGAAAATGGATTTGTAACAAAAAGGAGAGATGAAGGGTTGCTTCAGAGTGTGTGGTTTGTCTCCCGAAAAAGTTTTCGTGGGTAAATTATGTTCCCTCATAATTTGTTGTTTATTTGGTTTATTTGCAACTATTGCATTTTATATTTTTCCTCATCCTTCACTTATATATTAGCGTAAGAGGAAAATTTGATACCTCTGCTTCCATTGATTTAATATTAGACCATATATAAGGTGTTAAGGATAATATTTTTTTTGAGTGGGAACTTGTGTGGAATGGAAACTCGTTCAGGAATATGGTAGTCGTTGAAAGAATATAAATTGTGAGCGAACACTCGTTCAGGAATGTGGTAGTCGTTGAAAGAATATTAATTGTGAGTGAAATTAAAATATTTGGATGTCTAATAAACATGCTGGAAGTCCACATTATCCACATGATAACAGAACTGAATAAGCACACGAGAAATGTGAAGAGAGCAGACGATAATCTAATGTGACATAAACAAGACTCAGATCCAAGAACCCACGCTAGATTTTCACCTTCAAGAGGAGTGAACGTTTTTTTGAGATCCCAACTAGTGAATGCAAGAAAACATAAATGGACGGGGAATATGAAGAGAATGCACGTTGCATCTAGTGTAAAGGAGGAGGGTGACTCCTCTGAGCAGTGGTGCTCCAAAGATGTGTTAGAGGTTGTAATTACCTCGGCAGGTAGAGTTATTTAAAATTAAAGAGTCAATTTATTGAGTGATTGGATATTTGAATGTTGAGTCAAGTGAAGTTAATTGATATAAGATTTTTAGTGTATGATTATATGTGGTTGCATATCAAGATATTTTAGGCAAGTAGCTAGTTGAATTTATTTTTAAATATCCTTCATGAATTTATTGAAGAATCATGTTTTGTGTGATCCATCAAAGAGCAGCAATTAGTATTTGATGAGTAAATTTATGTTTTATATCCTCTCTCTTTTCAACAAATTGGCATCAGAGCCAAATTGATAAGAAACCCAAGTTTACCCTACCTTTCAACAAATTGGCATCAGAGCCAAATTGATAAAAAACCCAAGTTTACCCTACCTTCAAGTATCTGAAAGTGCAGCCGCCAATATGCAGGAGCCCGCACGGTTTATTATTTTCTGGGTTATTCAAGAGCCGTGAATTCGTAAGGGGAGATATCGCTGGAATAGTGGCCAGCGGTTGTTATTAGCTTGCAGCGTCACCGTATCGTGAAACGCCGTGTGTACTAGCCGCCACAATCGATTAATGAAAGTCTGGTCAGTCGGAAGTGGTAGAAAGGGCCGTAGACCACGTGGGACAAGTTTTCCATATAATAATACTTGAACCTTCGTGGCATTAAAAGTTTTGACAAAGTACAGTTATTCAAAAGGTTGCAATAAAGTTTGAATGATTTTAAAATAATAAGAGGTCATGCGAAAGTTAAAATCATGGTTATAAAACTATAAGGATTTTCGAAATATTTCTTGCCAAGGCATGATTATATGGAAAGTTTATGAAGCATGTTTTATGGTTTTATAAAGGGTTCACTTTTAAAAGGCTTTATTAAGCTTTTTCCGTAAAGGTTTTCAGAGGCGGATTTGTTTCGGGAAGATTTTTAAATCCAAGTAATAGATGATTTTTAGTGTGTATTACATTTCAAGATATTTTACACAAGTAGTTAATTGAAAATTGTTTAAATACCTTTCACCAAATTCATCCTAAAAATCTTATGTTGTGTGATCAAACAAACAGCAGCAACTCATATTTATGGATGAATTTATGTTTTGCCTCCTCTCCATTTCCAAAGAGATGTCCATGATCTTCTCTACTTAACTGTGGTCGTGCCTGCCCTTTTTGGTGCTGAAGCGATACCTGGGCCTGTGACGAAGGGGCTGGAGGCCGGAGTTTGAGTCGTATTCGATGAACATGGTGTTGGGGCTGAGGTTGGAGTTTTGGCAACTTCCGAAGGGCCAGAGGCCGGTGAAGATGCTACGGGAGATTCAGTCGTTGTTCCCTTGGCCGTCGTGACAATGGCAACTTCCAGAGGGGCAGAGGCCGATGGAAATGCTATTGGAGATTCAGTCGTTTCTCCCTATGGTGCCGCGATAATGGGAGCCTCTGCTTGTGAGGGAGAATATGACCCTACTCGCATGGGCGTCGTCGCAATGGGAGCCTTTGCCTGGGATGGAAACTTTGCATTAAGGATGAGGCCATTAATTCAAAGGCAAAAGCCAATGTAAGAATTGTATAGAATAGGGCCATATTTTTCGCAGGATTTTGCTTAGTAATACCTGAATAAAAGTTGCTTAGGAAGTCCTTCAGGCCAGGTTGTTGCTTGGGGAGATACAAATGACGACACAAAATATCCAAACAAGAAGGCCAACGGGAGGACTTGAATACGAGAAAGAAACCGTGAAATATATATAGGTTTATCGTAAGTTGGGGTCAAGGAAATCATTGAATAGCACTGTAACACGCACTCTAGGGTGTGAGCTCGATTGCCACTGGCTCCCCAGGTCTCATTGGATAGTTTGCATCCCTGCTGGAGATTATATTTGTATTTGGACCCGCTTTGGAGCCAGATTAATTTGCATAAAACACGGTCACAGTTAACTTTTGTTCCATGTAAATCAGCTTGGGCCCTAGGGTATAATTTCATACTTCCTTGGAAGATCGTAGGGATAGATTTGTTGTCCAAATAAATAATTTTTTTGTTTACCAATGTACTTTAGGTCTACGAATTTAGCGCGAATTCCAAACCCAAGCCATGGATAGGTTAGTGTCCATGTGCATTTTCCATAATTAAGGTGCCGGAGAAATGCTATACTTTGGTCATTAACAGATTTTTTAACATAATATTTGGTTTTGGTTTTATATGTAACAATTGTGTATTAAATTTGGTGATTTCACAGCAGCAGCAGCAGCGGCGAATAAGTCAGAGTTTAATAAGTCATTATTTTGCTGTAAGAAAAAATAATTTTAATAAGGGTCAGTCATTGAATTTTGGATTGAAAAATCCAATTAAATTAATTTTAATTGACTTGTGATTCAGTGTTAATTGATTAACTTTTGAAATATTTTTTATAATATTTAAATTAGTTTTATAATAAATGTTATTGGTTAATAAGTTTGGAATATTATTGTGAAATGTGACAACCTACTATTACCACTTAGGATTACAATAATTAATTTAGCATTGAATTTCAATTCGTTAATCTTTAAATATTTTTTATTTAAATTATATATAAAATAAATATTTTTTTAATAATAATTCAATTATTTTATAATAAACATTATTGATTATATTTAAATATAATGGGACATTTAATATTATGGGTTTGTAAAACATTTTGGATTAAGATTAATTTAACTTAATGGTTTTTTCTTCTTTTACAACACTCATTTTATTATAATTAAATTGTAGAATTTAATGTGTGTTTGTTTAATTATTATGTAATTCTTTTGTAAATGGAAATTAGTTTTTTATACTACCTAGGTGTTTATGAACATTATTGTATATGGAAAAATTTATATAAACAGATTTAAGATCAATAAGAATTAAGTAAAAAAAATGTCAATAATGGATGCAAAATGATGATCAACACAACATAATCATAACTCAATAAGAAAAGCAACTATGTCTTCAATATTTATAATTTTTTTGTTAGCGCACATATTTAACTTATCTCCCAAAAATATGCTTAGGAGGGTCATCCATGCACTAGCTTTGATATTATGTGGATATTTTGTATAGAGATCTCATCCCAATATCTAGTCAAGACATATACGAAGGCTAGTTAGACTATACATATTTTTTCATTGCAAATAGGCTTTTGAAAGTCAATGCAAAACCTTCTTAGCATTGACATCATCACTACATAGATAGTTGTTAAACAATGAAATCAATCCCAAATTTATTTAATAAGATAAGACCTTAACATTTTTGTGATAAACCATCATTAGAAATCCTTAGGTTTGTATGATTGGTTTGAAGTGTTGGAAGATATCCCTTTGGAAGGTAATAATGTTTAGTTTATGTTGGAAAAAATTGTAAGTTTATATAAACGTGGTATTTCGCACATTCATCATGAAGTAAAATAACCTTGTAGCCATTTATTATATAAAAAAGTGAAATTACATTATCATACATATATATTGATATATAGAGGGTTAGCCATGTACTAGCTTTGAGATTATGTAGAGTTCTCATCGTAAATGCATATTATGTAAAGTTCTCATCCTAAATGTATATTAAGTAGAGTTCTCATCCTAAATGTATATTCAAGACAGGTATTGAAGGCACATTACACTATATGTATTTGTTCTTTGCAAACAACCTTTTACAAATCAATGCAAGACCTTCTTAGGAAGGACATCGTCACTACAATGACACTTGTTAAGCAATGATATCAATCCCAAATTTATCTAATAAGATAAAAACCCAACATTTTGGCAACAAAGACATCCTTGGGTATCATTAACCGTAAAATTATACTTCCACATCCAACTCTCAATGTCATGTTAGAGGATTACAAATAGTGTTTAAATTAAGATTCTTAGGTTTATACGAGTGGTTCTAGGTGTTGGAATGTGTCTCTATCGAAGGAAGTAACATTTAGTTTATGTTGTGACAAACTATAATTTAATGTAAAAGAGGTATATCCCAATTCATCATGATGTAAAATAACATTGTAGCCATTTATTATATAAAGAAGTGAAATTATGTTATGTTATATCTATTATTGGAATGTAAGTAATATAGAACTCATGGTAATAATAGGGTTACGAAGTCCCATGAGACACATACACAAAATATGATAGTCTTATCATTATAAGGATACAAAATATTTGTGGAGGTACTCTATGTAAGATTGGAAATTTCTAAAGATAATAAAGAGATTATTACCTTCATGTGGATGTTTTTTTTCTAATCGCGATATGACCATGCAAATAAGGTGTATTATTCCTTTTGTTTCCTATCTATTTCCTTCTATTGCTTAAATGTTGCTATATGCATAGTGGGTCTAATTAGTAAGGTTATGTGTTTTTTATATTGTTCGTTGTTAATTCATATTCTCAATATTCTAGCATGGTGTTAGAGATGATTATTGTTTTCTAGCTCCTTCGGTAAATTATTTTTTCATAACAACATTTTTTTCTGCTTGTTGAGCAGTTTTTATTTTGTGGTTTTCTTGCAAATCTAGTATCTACTAAGACTTCTCTTTAGATACACTAATTTTCGATATAGGTTGAAATCAACCAAGATCACCTATTGGATGGTTAAATTTGGTGTTGGTTTTCCCACCTTTTAATTACTTTTCCTAACCTAGTGTTCTTAAATTTAATTTTTATATAGTCTAAATATTTTCAGGAAATTTTTAGTTTTGGTGTTTACTACATTTTCTATTACCATTGTCAATTATTTTTCTAATGCTAAAATATTTTCCTATAGACATCTTATTTTCTATGATTATTTTTTTACTAGGTTTGGTTTTACGTGATCTACCTTCTCTGCCCTTCCTCTCTCTTCACACTTTATTAACCTGTACAAAATCTATATGTCCCCATCCATAAAGGTTCTTTCTAATTTTTTGTTTTTGGGTGACTTAAGATATAACATTTTTTTTCTAGGCACCATTTGATGCAAGTTGTGCTCTCAACTCTTCCATTGATATCAAGTACTATGTTGGTCCTTTTATTTGATTCTCCTATAAATGATCATGGTTTTGATGTTACAATTATAAATACATATGCTATGTATAGGTACAAACAACAACTATAATGATAAAACACTTATTTAATTTAAATTGGACAAAAATTATAATAAGGACGTCACTACAGTTGAGCTTTTTTCGTTTTGAATTCTATATCCACTATTTTATTAGAAATTTAATGAAATACATATTATATCATGTTTCTTTGGGATTAATCTGGCCATAGTTTAAAGTTTGCAACCTGCCACCCTCTATTTCCAAGTTATACTAATGTTGTACAGTTGGGGTGTCTATAATGAGGACTCCTTATCCCTCTCCTAAAAATTCACTTAATCTGTTCTATATACCTATTGTTGACATTTTTCCCATTACCATGATTGGTATGCCATTGAAAGACTGAAAACCCTAGCTATTCACTTGGAAGCCATGCCTTTTTTTACAATTTTCTTCAAAAATTTAACTTCTTTAGTCATCGAGGTTTGCTACCATTAATGAGGAATAAAATAGGGTTCATGTTTTACTGCAAGCCTGAATTGATCCACCAAAACATGAATTACTAATATAGAACCCTTGTTCACAATAAATATATCCATACTACTGTGATTTTTGCCACATTGTCTTGGGCACATTTAAGATGAGTTATATTCTCAACAAGAAGGATATCTCCACTAGGTTTGACCTTAGCCTTAGCATGTCTTTATGCGTCTTGGTTCACCTATGTTCTCTCAATACATCAACACTACTCTCAAAAACAAATCCATGTGTCTCAAATCCTCATGTAGTTAGCTATTCAAGAACACATGTCAATGTTACTATTAAATTATAGTGCTAGTGTTGTTATTGGAAAACATTAGAGAACATTTGTTTCTTGCCATTTATGTTATTATTTTGCTGAAAAGGATGGCATACACTTGTGATTTGCAACCATTGTTAATTGCATCACACTCTAGACATTTTCTTTTGGAATCACATTTTTTGTAGGGTCAAAAGGAAGGATTCAATCTCTAGGCTTAGGAAATCATCTACATGTTTTTACTTAGTTTATTAGGTTGATGCTTTTCTTTCTAGGGTTTATAATAGATGTGTATGTTCAATATTAAATTAAACATTATTAAAATATAGATGGTGTCTTTTTAATGATATATGACCATTTCATTTATGAAACATATTTGTAATTTGATAGTTGGAGCCAATCCCATATGTGTAGCAAGTAGTAAAATAATTGAAAGGTGTGCATCCATTACTATTATATGGAATTATTATTGACCCATTTCCCCAGGTTCATATTTGCACATTTTTTTGAAATTGTCATGCTGATATTATTTCAATGCAAGTGTTTGGAAGTAAGGATTTCATAATTTGGTATTTTGGGTTGCTATTTGTTTTACCTCTTTGTAACGAATTCTCAATTTCATACTTTACTCATGATGAGTTCATAGTTTGTTTTAATCCTCAAATTTATTTGTACTAGCTATCTATTTGAAAGAGGAACATGATTAACATTCTCAAGGGAAAGAACTTTTTGCACATAGTCAATGGTGTTATCAAGAAACCAATTGATGGCTAAGATTTAGTTGTAAAGGACCGTTGTAAATACGTAAGAGGTCTCTTTTGGAAAACTATCTTTGACAATATACAAATATGTATAGTAGGTACAAATAACTCTATTGAGGTGTAGAAAAATGTGTCTTTTCTATATGAAAAGATTAATGATGTTACAACCTATTCTTTGGAGAAGTAGGATGATGATCCATTTTTTTAAGAAGTCATTACCTTGTAGTTTATTGTTTCTTAGTTGCAAACAAGGTGAGAAGGATTCAAAATTTACTATCAATACATGAAGGAATATCATAACTTCTTATTGATCCAACTCACTGAAAAGGATGAAACTTTTTAAAACCTATAGGATTCCAAATGTAATCTTGAGTTAGAAGTTAGTCGTATACAAAATGTTTTGAATAAGACTAATTATTTTGAAAAAATAGACTCATCTACCAATGATATTTATTTTGTTCTAGTTGATTATAAAATAACTGATGTTGATATTTCTATTTCATTGTAGGGATTTGTTGACAGTGCTGGACCCGCCAACATCTCAGGGGATCTACTCAGTAAGAAGTCCCAACTAGACCTCAAACCATTTGGAGTAGGAGTCCCACCAATGGGTAGTATGGTATCACCTTAATTGTGGTTGCATGCAGAGGTAAGCAAGATATCCTTGTTGGAATCAAGATTGTTACCTTGCAGCAAGTTAATCAAGGCACTGAAAGGCTCGAACACATGGAAGGGGGAATGAGTGTGTCTCTTAGAAATTTGTGATAACACACAACTTGAAAGGGAAGAAATGAGCACATAGTCATCACGAGATTGAAAGCAGGATAACCGATGATCCAAAGTGATGGGTTATACCAACAACATGCTTCGATAAGATTCATACAAACACATATGTAATATTCCATACATAAATGCCTAAATTAGAGCTACATACACCATTAAAGTAACCAAGATAATTGAACTATAATAATAATATATGCATGAAACATACTAGCTCTGTTATATTAAAAGAGTGAAATATCCAATCATACATACAACCATGACAACCACTATCCCTGATAGAAGAGCATTACGGTCATTGTCGCCTGCTCCTCCAATGAAATTTATTAGCTCTGGATTGTGGAGAAGCCAAGGCTTGGTACAATACACTCCAATATTTCTCTAAGCTATACCTATAGGAATATTGGCTCCCAAAATCGTCTACAATGAGTTATGAGGTTATATAAATAGAAAAGGGTGGGGTGACCCTTGAAATTCCACTTTGTGACTCTTCAACTATCCTCATGACTCTTCAACTTACACATGAGTATTACATTGTACTATTGACAATCAGTCTTTCAATTTTACATGTTTACAATAAAATATGCACATGTACCCATGTGAGAAAAAAATGGGCTCGAGTAATCAATAAAAGACATCACTAAGACACATACAATTGTGGGAATATAAACCCTTCAACATCCTTTCGATGATCAATGGTGGCAAACTGATGCCAAGCTTCGTATTCTATTATGGTATTCGCATACTCTATCGTGACATCCTTCTAAAAGTGAACTCTTGCCTTTGTTTCATCCAGGTACAATGGTTTGGCACCTCTGTCCAACTCGTCAGATAACATATGCATCATGGTCTTGAGTGCCTTCAGATCAAGGACATATGGTTGCATAGTGTCTACACTCCTCTACAAGTCTGCGGTGGTGGTTATGTGCATCAATTTATCAAAGTACATGTCCATCTCTAGTCGTACTTAGTTCTTTGTCTTCAGCTTCGTGAGTTCTCTAATTGATGGGATTGCATGCATGCACAAAATGACTTCCATTCTTCTGAGCACTCATGCATGTGAAGCCAGTAATTTCGTGATGAGTTGCGAGAGTTCCTAATAGTTATTTATCTGACTCTGGATGCGTGCCTTCAATTCCACAGCATTTGGCTTCATCATCTTTGGAAAGTGAAATGGGGCTCCCTTGTATCTAATTCTCCATATCTGAATGTGATCAACAACAGCGTGTATGTGTAACAACATGTGTGCTCTCCTAGCACATCACTGTTGCCAACCATTAAGATGGAAAATTGACTTATATACAATGACGAATCTCAAGTACAACTTCTGCATGACTGCCTCGAGAGATGATACTCCATCAATTATTTCTTTCCTTAACACTTCTTTGGTGGATGCTAGAACTTGCTAGTCTCCCTACTTGGCCGCCTGTAACGCCTTAGTTATGTGGTTGTTCTTAGCTATTAAGAATCTAACACTCGAGCGGGTGGCTTTGGCATATGCCTTGGTAGCATCAGCCAATGTAGTTGCATGTCTGGATGCATCGGACATGATCACCCATTCTTGAAACTGTGCAGGAGATACATTGACATCTGGAGTGGACACTCTGCATGACTGCACAACTCTGTGTTGTGACTTGTTGAAAGATATGTCATGCACATTCGCCTATGGATTGTCTTCAAGGGTTATAGTGCCTCCTTGTTCGCTTGGGACTTGCTCTATTTCTAGATCTGGTGAAGCTGGTGGGGTGACCTCTTGGTTCTGAGGCATGAGGTGAAGGTCCTGATCTAACTCTGGCTGCACCATATATATGTCCATCTACTCTAACATCTTTTAGATCTATTAAACAAAGTTTTTCTCTTGTGACTACTCACGCTGTCTGCTATGTACCACCTTCTCGTATGAGTTAATAACTTGTATGGGTGCAACTTCACTAATATCTACATGTTGTGCCTGCTATTGTTCCTATTCCTGTTGTGCTTCCTTCTCTCTTCTGTGCAGCTCTTATTCTTCCCTGAGTTGCTTCAACTCATGCAACTCCTTTTCTGCTTTCTATAGCTTCTTGTTTTGGTAAGTTTTGGTGTCTACAGATAAATGCTTAAACCCCTAGACTAGTAGCAAAGTCTAGAACAACAATTTAAAGAGTTCTCTACTTTTCCTATGATCAATAGATTAAATAAGAGGCAAAGAAGCTGGCCTGTAGCCTTCGCTTGGTCCTTATCTCCCTTGACTAATTTTGTTTCTCCTCTCTGTACTTAATCCACTTGAAGAGTACCTACACATAGAAAGAAGAAAACAAGCAATCAAATCATATGATAATGATCTATTGATTAAACATAACATGAAATCAAGTACATGATATACATAAGAAAGAATAAATGAATAATACAAGCATATGGAAAAATCTTTGAACACTTTATTAGTAAAGCAAGAGTTATAACCCATTTCTCGATTCGGCATCACTCTTCTAGTTCAATCCCATCCTATCCTCATAACAAGGAATACATTTTGACATCACTACAATACTTGAAATCAACTCAAGTCTCATATTAATAGCATCTCCCTATATTTCAATAATTTCTAGCCAAGCCAACCCCTGATCACTTAGATGGGTCGTCTTTTTATAGGTGAATGAAGGAATTTATGCCATAAATGGTGATAATGAATGCCCTCCCAAACTTAGAATTTAGTTCGATGGAGGAAGGGATAAAGGGATGGATGTTCCTTAACTCCCTTCCTCATCCAAATTCGAGCTCAAAGGAGATGATAGCCTTGAGAAAATTCTAGCGGCATCCAATGGATAACGAATCTTTCAAACCCTCATGGAAATTTTCTCATATTCTCCCAGCGCAAGGCAAAGAGGGACCAAGTGTGCTGCATAACACCCTATTAGTATATGGTTTGCATTACAGAGCACCCTAATGAAGGCCTACCTACACTAATCTTCTTAGTGACAGTTTCTGGATGATTTTGGTTGTGGAAATTCTTGGCGAGCTAGGCATTCTGATGATTGACTTCTTTAGGGCATGTAATAACTGAATTAGGGTTTGATGGGCCCTAATAGTACTCATCTATAAGTTAGGGTTGATCTTCCCAAACGGATCTGTAAAAATTGCCCCCTAAAGCATGAATTCATAAATATGTACGTCGAGTGAAATGATTTATCATGTGGAGAGGAGGTTTTGAAGCGGAAGGGGAACTACATGAATTACAATTCATATATCATGATAATTTGTTTTTTTCTCATGAACTTGCTAAAGGAAGGGATACCCATGCTTAGCTTATAAACTTTCATTACATGTACAAATACATTTCTCTACAGACATAGACCCATGAATGGTTAACCATGAATGTATGGCCATTATACATTTCATATAGTACTCTTGAATATATCGTAGCCCGGATGGATGAAACTAGATCCGCGGTCTTAAATATCATCCAATATTTCACTCAAGTACAAGTCTAACCATGTGAATAGATGTTATGAAGTTGAACATGGGAGGACATCGTCTGATTACCAACCAATGATGTAAGACATTAAAAGACACGAGAGAAATCGCCGATAATGATAATGACCTTCAAAGTACTATAGTACAATTCTTATGGTGTGAATAAATGATTTGATGTCAAACACCATACAAAGTCTTTCGGTCGAAGGAGAGTGATGTCAACCTATAGTCCGAAGCGAGAAACCTGCAATTGATGTATGCAAGCCTTAAGGTAGTGAAGGTATGTTTCTAAGTCAACTTCTTGGATAATATGCTAATGTCGACAAGTAGGGACTCATCACAGGAGGGCCTTGATGTATTCCACAAAAACGACACGAAACGAGGTAAATGATTTTGGAGATGAAAAATCAACTCATGACACAAGGTTCAGGAATGACGGTCATGAAAATCAAGGTTTACGGTATTGCAAACGATGAAGTTTGAACTGAATGAATTCTCTTGAACATGTCAGCGACACTAAGATGAATTGGTAGCATTGACCCAAAACAAAGAAATGGATGGTATGATAGACCAATGGTGTGATAACCATCAAGCCGAATGACCCAACCCACATAGTCATGGTGATGAGGTGAAAGTGTCATGTTCAAGAGCGACTTGCTATCATAAAGTGTTCTCCCTTTTTCCTATTTTCCCTAGTCATTGCTGACCAGTACCTCTTTATTTTTATTAAGAATGAGGAGGATAACATATGCTTGTTTTATAATTTCACCCTTTGGGTGAATCCGTCACTATTTGATGCTCTAATGAGTCTAGCGACAATAAAACTTAGTCTTATCTAGATGGACAAGTTTATCATTATTTGATGTTTTTAATGAGTTTAATGACAAAGATAACTCAGTCCTTTCCATGTTTATAGATTTCGAAAAGCGACAAAAAGAAAACTCCATAGGTTCCTTTTCATAAGTTAATCTCTCAAGTCTGAAAAAGCATAAAATAATACAAGAGAGATATCATTTCCAATCCTTTAATGAGTTGGAATGGACAAGTGCTCCACAGTCTTTTGATATTTAGAAAGTCTGAAAAGAGCTTAAAGAAGACTCCAATTTGCAGAACGAGTGGTGTCTAGGGTAGCAACTAGTTTCGGTGATGTGGGAACTTCTCAAAACATGTTGACTTATGTGAAGAGGCTAGCTAATAAGACCACTCATTGCATTTCTTCCTCAAAAAAGGTAAGACAACCAAGTGAAAGCGCATGATCAGCCCAAGAGATGGTGGTGATGGAATGAAACAACCAAGGCTCATCTGATAGAAAAGGATGATAGAATGGCAATCACAAGGGTTAAAATGGAAATGGGTTCATTTTTACACAAGCTTGAACCATCAAGAACTATTCTTGGGTTCTATTTCATGTTTACACAAGCTTGAAATGAAAAAACTATGCTTGGATTCAATTTCATTCTTAAACAAGATTGAAACGAAGAACTATGCTTGAGATTGGTTTACATGACCCCAGCATAATGAAAGAGAGAGTCTCCTGTAACCAGATGGAAGTCGTTGCAGTGAGGTAGGATGGTTATCCAACACTTTTTTGGCTTCGTCCAGATAGGGACAAAGGTGAGTGGGGTGATTCCGTTCACATAACCTACAGGGAAACTTAACTTTACCGTTAGGTGCACACCCCCCAAGCTTCATTAAATTCACCTGAATAGACTACTCACGGCTATCATATGGATGGAATGAAGGCTCGTTTACAAGATGAAGTGAAAGACTCGATTGGGATTTTACATGATCTACTCAAAGACTCGACTTGGAACTTGGGACCTTGTTTCATTTATTAATGATCTGGACACAAGACAAGGAACTCTACTCAGACTCCTTATTTTATTTTTAAATAAGGATGACACAAGATAAGGAACTATCCTCATAGAACCTATTTCATTCTTTTAACGAGGTTGACACAATAAAAGAACTATCCTCATTTCCTTGGTTTCATTTTTTAACGAGGTTGACACAAGACAACAAACTATCCTCATACTCTTTGTTTCATTCTTTAACAAGGTTGACACAGTAAAAGAACTATCGAAATATTCCTTGTTTCATTTTTTAAAGAGGTTGACACAGGACCAGAGAGCTATCCTCATGGCCCTGTTTCATTTTTTAATGAGGTTGACATAGTAAAAGAACCATCCTGATACTCCTTGTTTAATTTTTTTAACAAGGTTGACATAAGACCAGGAACTCTCCTCATGGGAGACGTTTCATTTTTTAATGAGGTTGACACAGTAAAAGAACTATCCTCATACTCCTTGTTTCATTTTTAACGAGGTTGACACAAGACCAGGAACTGTCCTTGTATTCCTTGTTTCATTTTTTAATGAGGTTGACACGAGACAAGGAACTATCCTCATTGCACTATTCCATTTTTTAATGAGGTTGACACAACAAAAGAACTATCCTCATATCCCTTAGTTTCATTTTTTTACGAGGTTGACACAAGACAAGGAACTATCCTCATGGGCCTTTTCTTCACGACCCATACAAGGTCATGAAGGAGAGATCTGGTTCCAATGCCCCGAGTACATGATGTACAACATCACTAAATTGATCATCAATTGATGTAGGTATGGAACATGTTACCACATAATTAACTCGTGGTGGGGATGATACCATTGGTACAAATGGAAAAATTAGGGAAGATGGTTGACTAAGAGATATATTTGGACTAGGAAATGAAAGCTGATCTATGGTGACAATTATGCTTCATACGGGAAAAAAATCACTTGAAAGAGTGTTGAAAGATAGCTCCCATGCCATAAACATAGTCGCACCCAAGTAGTAAATTATAATCTAATGGACCGGGGACTACCATCACGTTCAGACAAATGACTTTTCCTCCCAAATCAATAGGTAACTTAGGGAGGATCACTAATGGTTGACTGGTTCCTCTGTTAAAAGCCAACAGATTCTAGGTAATAGGAAAAAGTAGCAGCAAACCAAGCACTTTCCAAGCAGATGAGGAAAGGATGCTCATTGATGCACCTTCATCTATAACGGTGTCAGATACAATCATATTACAAACTTGTACTATGATATGGAAAGGCACATAAGAAGGAAGATGGAATCCAGCTAGTTGATTCCAATCAAAGGAGGTGACCAAACTACTTTGAGGTGGTACCATAGAAATGGGAGAATTAACCCCTTGAGTTACGAGAATCAGAGGATTTTCCTCCTGTCTTGATGGAATAGGAGGACTGCCCCCAAGCTCATTAGAATTCAAAGAAACAAAAATAACTTGAGTGGTACCATATTCACTCTCTTCGAGAGAGGTACAATTAGTTGAAGGTGAAATCGGGTCAATTGTTACGTCAACCTATTGATTTGGATCAAGTACAGACTCATAAGGTTCACTTTCAGAGAGAGTGGTTTCGACCGACGGTTGATTTTTGTTAGTCAATTCATCAACTAGTGAAGGATTTAGGGAGAGCTTCATGTAACTTGATGAAAGCTGCTACAGTGGAGCGGGATAGTTACCCAACACTCTTTTGGCTTCATCCGATAGGGACAAAGGTGAATGGGGTGATTCCTTTCACATAACCTACAAGAAAACTTGACTTTTCACTTCTCCCCTTGAACTTTACTATCACTAGTTGATGGTGTGTTACCAACATGATCTTAAGAAGTTGATGACACAGGATGATGTGAATGGGAAGACCATTCTTCTAAGATCTAAGGAATATCATGAAAATTTCAAAGAATATGGTCTCTCGCACAAAGTTTGGATGGATATTGAACTTTGTGAGGCTTGATGGATGATTTATCATTACATGTTGCATTCAAAGAAATGGTTGCTTGGTTGCCCATTTCCTGAATTTTCTTCTTCTTCTTCTTGTTCCATTTCTTCTTCTTCTTAGCCACCAGGTTACTAGTACCAATACTTTCACTAGGTGAAGAGGAAGAAGGGGAGGAAGAAACAGTGGAGGAAGAAGGTAAAGGGTCAACTTTAGGATCAATTGGAGGTTGATTTTGTCTAGTTGAAAGTGTACTCGATTACAGAGAAATCATGACATTTTGAAACAAGGAGGTTGAAAACAACCATACTGGAAAGCCAATGGTAAATCTTGGAAGGGATAATGTAGCTATATAAGGAGCACTAATATTTCTGAAAGGAGGGAAAGGACTAGGATTCCTAACAAAAGCAATTCCTTGACTGGGGGAGTCCAGATTTTTCGCCATATGTTTCAACCTAAGATCAACTAAGGAGAGAGCAAGGAGGATTTTATTCGTGGTAAATTAAATTTATTTTAATCAGAGTAACATAACAAAACAAAACAGGATAATCAAGGCAAAAAGGTTTACCAAGAAACTATGAACTGCAAAAAAACCTCCCAGCGAACCAAGAAGTACGGGTAGGAAATCTCCTCGAATGGTGTGTTCGGTGTATCACAGTGTACAAGGTAGTTGACACAGTTACGTAAGGATGGATAGCCACTTATATTTTTCCTCGCATATCTACCTGAAGGTATTTGGAGGCCGAATTCGTATAAGCATTGTCTAAGGAAAAACCGCACATTGAGAGCATTCCCATATATACCCGAAGGTACGTGGACAAGCTACGATATACTCACATACGTGGAATGAGGTATCACACTCAGGATGTATTGCAGACAACTTACTGAAAGCTTATTTGTTTTACGACGCCTAAACACGTCTCTAGCCTAGACCTCTAAATTTTTTTCATTAGGTGACAATGTTCCATTAGGTAAATTCAGATAAATTTTAAGTTGATATTCTTTATGATTTGCCTTTAAAGGTTCACCATGTGATGTATGTTTGCAATTCCTAAAATTCAACTAATATGGTAAGCATTCTTTCCATTCAACTTAATAATGAAAATCCTTAGCTAGTAGGGATAGAGCAATCAGGTCTTTGACAAAGAGCAAAGAGCACAACTAATGCAATTTCCCTAGCTATTCCTTTCAAGCATTCACAAACTACAATATCAATGATGCGAGCTTTTATTTTCAAATCCCTTAATGTTATTATGAACAAAAAGGAATTATGCACAATCGATCAAAAATCTCTTTTCATAAAAATGATGATTTTGCGACAATTTCTTTTCAAGGAAAGGAAGAATTTACAACACTTTTTATTTCAAAGAAATGAGGAATTACAACACTTTTGACGAAAAGACAAACCATATGCACATATAAATCAATCAATCTTTTATGAATGAATACCTTACGACAATTCAGTTTTTGAAGGAAAAGATGACTTTACGACACTTTCTTTCCAACAAAGATTAATCATATGGAGACATCAGTCAATCAATCTTTTATGAATGAAGAATGTACAACAATTCAATTTTTGAAGGAAAAGAGAACTTTACGACACTTTCTTTCAACAAATATCAATCAAACAAAAACTAACTTTGACTATAGATTGATAATCGCAAAGAAAGCATTAAAGAAACATTAATTAATCCAATCAAAGTAGGGCTAGCTAAGGAGATGAAAATCTATCCTTTGAGATATGACATCATTGACATGCAACAAGCAAGCAACTAGAAGAATTTTTGAAAACAAGTCACCTCCTAGATGGGAAACTAACCCTCAAGGGATTAGCACAAGTAGTAGTGAGAGATAGTGCACTGAAGCGCACTGGGTCTATGTGGGAAGTGCATTGCAGTGCACTGTGTCCCTCATTGGACTGTGCTGGTGACAGTGAGCAAATTCGAGGACAATTTGGGACAGATTTAGCTCAATTTTCAATGACAGAAGACTAAAATTTGATGAACGACCACAAATACAGTATGTAGAAATATCTTATGAGGCTGATAAGCTACTAGGATGGATGATTTCTCCCCAGTGGAGTTTCGAGTTTGTTTTGGGAAGTTTTAGTGTGTACTGATAAATGCTTAAACCCCTAGACTAGTTGCTAAGTCTAGGAGAACAGTTTAAAGAGTTCTCTACTTTTCCTATGACTAATAGATTAAATAAGAGGAAGAGAAGCCTACATGTAGCCTTTGGTTTCTCCTTATCTCCCTTAACTGATTCTATCGCTCCTCTCCGTACTTAATCCGTTTGAAGAGTACCTTCACATTGACAGAAGACAACAACCAATCAAAGCATATGATAATGATCTATTGATTAAACATATCATGGAATCAAGTACATGATATACATATGAAAGCATAAATGAATAACACGAGCATATACAAAAAGCTTCGAACACTTTATTAGTAAAAGGAAGAGTTACAACCCATTGCTTGATTCAGCATCACTCCTCCAGTTCAATCCCATCCTCTCCTTATAACAAGCGAGACCTTTTACATCATTACTATAATTGAAATCAACTCAAGTCTCATACTAACAACATCTCCACATAATTCAATAATTTCTAGCCAAGTCAGCCCCTGATCACTTAGATGGGTGGTCTTTTTATAGCTGAATGAAGGAAGTTATTCCATAAATGGTGATAATGAATGCCCTCCCAAACTTAGAATTTAGCTCCATTGAGGAAGGGATAAAGGGATTGATGTTCCTTAACTCCACTCCTCATCCAAATATGAGCTCAAAGGAGTAGATATCCTTGAGGAACTTCTAGTGGCATCCAATGGATAAGGAATCTTTCAAACCCTCATGGAAATTCACTCAAATTCGCGCAGTGCAGGCCAAAGAGGGACCAAGTGCACTGCATAACACCCTATTACTGTATGGTTTGCGTTGCAGTGCACCCTAATGAAGGCCTACCCACATTGATCTTCTTAGAGGTAGTTTCTGGATGATTTTAGTTATGGAACTTCTTCGGAAGCTAGGCATTCTGATGATTGACTTCTTTAGGGCATGTAACAACTAAATTAGGGTTTGATGGGCCCTAATAGTATTAATCTGTAAGTTGTGGTCAATGTGCCCAAATGGACCTGTAACACTTTTGCTTATCCATCTACCTTTGCACGATCCTTCTGTTGTGTTGTCACCCCTTCGCCTTATTCTCCAAAGCTTCTCTTAGAACAAGTGGACCAGCTTTGACCTTGCATCTTTACTCTAGCTTTGTGATGTCAACAACCTTCCTCTTGCCATTGTCAAGCGCAAGTAGGTCACCCTCTATTTCTGTTGATGATGCTTCTCTTTGAGATGTTGCTACCTTTTGCACTGCTAACCATTCTACAACCATGTTGATTAGTTCATTCAACCTTGAGAAGTGATAGCAGTATCTCCATGGGTCTTCCTCAGGAAAATGAAATCCCATGTGGATCGAAGGACGATACACTCTAAAAAATTGTTCCTTCACTAATAAATGTGGGTCATATGGATTGAAACTTCTGGTGCTGAAGGTGAATCTCTTGAATTCCTCCATTTCAGCCTCAACATGCTTGAGATTCTAGATCTCATACAACCTGATCCACAAAGGAATAACATGCCAAGGTGCCTTCTTCTTCCTATTAAGTCTCGCTGACAACCCTGTCAAGATGTGGTATGCAACCTCTTACATAACCATCTTATCCATGGGAAACTTCAGTGAAATATGTGGACCATTCTTGTTGTTGTACGTTCAAATGAAGGTGCCAAGGAGTGAGGTATACCAATCTTCTATATCAATCAATGCCTCCATCATTTCCTGCTAATGTAAGGTGGATGTTGATCAAAGATAATTCTATATATCAAGGTTACAAAGTGCTATGATAGTTGTATTATAACTCTATGTAAGTCTCACTGGAAGAAACACCTACAATAAGTGTGCACAGAGGTTTTTGAAGTTGTCCATGCCCAACCCGAGCCTAGGAACTATTGACGGGAAAAAATTGCATCACGTATGTAAGCAGAAATGAAAATATTTGCCTGCTGACCCTTCATCAAATGTTAAGTTTCCATTACTTGTTCCTTCAACTAGATAGCCAACATGTCGGACATGTTCAAAGCTCTTCCTTCATTTGCTAGCTAATCCAACATGATCACCCAAGTCTGCGGGAAGGTATCTGTACTCTCTTGGCTATGTAAGTGGCATGTGAATATGACCAAGATATCATATGCCTTCCACAATATTCTTGTCTTCTACACTTGGTTGGGTGTTTTCCTAAACTTAGATGGCTCCTTCACCTAGCTCATGAAGGTATCTCTTGAGTTTGCATTACTGCTGGGCCTGGTGAAGGGTGCATCCATTGTGACCACCGACTGTGGAAAGTGATACATCTCCTAAAAGTCCCTTTCCGTGAAGGTAGCAAGTTATGTTCTATTGACACTGATTAATTCCACTAGCTCTAGATTAGTATGCGAGACAATCCAGTGGATCATGTCTACACATGGGAATGCGAGATACTTTCATGCAATCTGGTACAAGCCAAAATTGTGTATCTTGGCATAGACTCTGCGATCTTGTAGATTCTACTTGAATGTGCTTGAGAAGATGTCATTTATGTCCTACCATTTCATCTTGATTTTTCTTGTATATGAATAGCTCAGTGTCTTCATAGATGGGAAAACTCATATACACTTGCTCGAACACATCTCCAATTGCACTCTCAACGATGTGCTTCGACCTTGCTGTCTTGGAGGCCATTGTACCTATAATACTGAGAGAAAAATGAACACCTATGATACCTAGAGATAGAAAAACACTCATGGTAAGAAAAATGTCAATTGAAAACAAAAACATCTTGATGGCTAACATGTAACACACCTCGGTGACTAACTGGAAGATTTGTGAAATTTTCACTAGGAGTCTCGAAGACTGACTACCAGATCTGCACAAAACTATTAGTGAGATGAATGAATGTTGAAACTTCATAGAGCATAGTCCAACTTGGCCTGATAAGGAGTGAAACTGTGCAATGCGCAGCTTCAGTCAGGATGACTACAAGCAGGTGAAAATACATTGTGCAATTTTGGTGGCCAACGAGACACTGCCTCTTAGAATTGCACAAAGAAATCTTGGGAGGCCATTGTTGGGCAAGATATATGAAAATCATTGGAGGAAGGCAAAAAATTCACTCTAGGAAATGTGCAGCGAATGCTAGCCAAGGCAAGGTCCCAGCCAAGGCATCCCAAATTCGTTCACTTGCGACTATAAACATGTAAAGGTTGAATGCATGTGCAAAGATGAGTGCAGACAAGGTTGAAGGAACATGCATGAAAATAATGAGTGTAGGATTCAATAAACAAGAAAACAAGTAAGTGTTTTAAGTGAATCGCCGCAACAACGACTGTTAGTGCAGAAATAGTCTCATGCATGTGAAAACCCTGAGATGCAGTGAAAAACTAAAATAATGCTTCTATAAGGTAACATGCATTAAACCGACAACATGCATTCAACAAAACCAATAAATAAACACTCAGACAAACCAAAATACAATAAGCGACAGAAAAGCAGAAAATGACATGAACAATGGACTTACCTAGAAAAAGTTGAACCTAGTGTGTCGAATGGTCCTAGATGTGATGGGGGATGTCAGAGCTCCAAGATCGAAGTGAAGAACTAGCTCTAAAGCATTAAATAAATAGTTTTGATATGATCGAGGCTTACGACATGCATGCCACAAATCTAGGAAAAAGAAGCAATTGGTGGGAGGCTTCTAAAGCTACTTTTCCATGTAACCTCCAACTGCTAAAAATAGATCCCTAAAATTTACAGATGCTTTTTCCTTTTTGTTTTTTCTTTTTCCCAATCAAATAAATATTGGTCAGTCCTAGAGGGAACCAGTCGACTTGGGAGAACATGGAACCGACTGCAAGCCTCTGGATGAATTTTGCGTAGGTTCTTGGCTAACTGGCTCTCGTTTTCCCTGAGGATTTACACAATTTCTAGACTAAAGCCGAGGCTATTAGTGAGATGTGTGCAAATTTTGACAGAAAGCCCCCAGATGGTCTACTTTGCACAATTTTGAGAGGGAAGGTTGCCTACTTTCTATGTGCATTTCTGGAGAGCAGCAGGTTCCCTTGATGCTTTGCACAATTCTAGAGAGAAAGGTTGGTTCCCCTCCATTTCTACATAATTCTTCATGTGAGCGTAACAACCAGATAATGACCAAGTATGGCGATGTTAACTTGTGGGTGGAAGGAAATCAAGTGACCAAACACAAGCTGATAAGGCATATAAACTCAACTGAATCATAAGTGCATGTCAGTGTAAGACATGATGCTAAGGATGGTTGGTAGGGAGGCTCCAAAATGAAGCTAAGGAAAAATTTTGGAGGGTGGTTGTTGCTACCACAACACTTGGCGAAACCCTGGTAGAACTCTAACTTTCAGAATGGAGCTTGCTTCATGAAAAGAAAGTATAACTCCTTTGGAAGTATTGTTCTATTCTCTGATCATCTTGATTTACACATTAGATTGATAAAAAGATGTGGCATTTGCCATGGTCTTCATCTGTCAACACACATTCCAAGCCAAGTCAACCTAGTTGTTTCGATTTTGATTGAGGGGTATATTGGTGCACAAGTAATATGACTGTCAAATTTTAAGTTTCATCTCTGGTGTTGTTCCATTGCCAGTAGGCCTGGACAGTACCAGGATGGAGTCACGTAGCAATGCAAGCATCACTCCTTTGCAACGACCCTGGTGAGTCCCCTAGCAGAGTTACTTGCATCACCTCTTTGCATAGGAAGCCTTTCTCTTCTTTCACCTTGTTTCATTTTTTTCAAAATTTTCACATTTTTTTTTTCCTTTTTTTTTCAAGAACTCTGCATAGGAACTTATTTATTTCAGAGGAAGAAGAGGGATCCCGATTTATTGAAAGTAGAATAGTTTGTTCCTTCAGAGAAGTATGTTATATATAGCTATGTCATACTTGTTAAGGTTTTCCCCCTGACCTTACTCTACTTAACTAAGCTGACAAGGATTAACCCAAACACAACCAACTAGAGTAGGTGGTATTAGTTAGAATGCAAGTTTTTTTTTTCACCAATATTCACTTCCAACATAATATATTTTCCATTGGTATATCATTGACTGAAGACAACAAGTTCTGCATAAAGAGAGAGGACATCAAACAACCAAGTGTTGGTAGTTGTACAAATCCTCTTATACTTTACCCTACTTGCCTCAATAGTCATACACAGTCTCTTGCAAAACTAACCTCTGGGCGTAAACAAGAAAACAAGAAAACAAAGAAAAGATAGGAAGTAAATGCGAAACAAAATCAAGTAAGCAAAGCAGGAAAGAAATCAAACAAACAAGGAAAGAAAGAATGCAAACATGCATTCAATAAAACAAAGCATAAAGAAAATGCTACTCTACTCCTAAGCTAGTTGTGCATGGGTCTGCTCATGTAAAGTGATATTTCCAATCTAGCCACCAACACATTGGTTGAGCCATGTTGGTGAAGGCATGGTTCACGAACTTAATAGCTAGGCATACAAAAACATGAAAGATATAAAAATGAAGACAAACACACTTCGAGTTTAAATGCATCCATGGAAAAGAAAAAATGAAAGCACAATGCAAGAACTCTATGGACCGACCATGGCATTGTGATACACTACATGCAGATGTTAAGCATATGCACTGCCTTGACTGTCACAAGTAAGAAAACATTAGAAAAAGATACAACTTATGTCTCGCAAGTGTGCTTGTTGTGTAAGATTCCTCCAAAGCATGAGCGATAGGATCATGTGATTCAGGTGGAGGAAATGAAATATGTGTGTTGGATTGATCTTCAATGCATACAAATGCTTTATGAGGAGCCTTGGCTAATTCAAAAGTTTATTGATTGGAAGTAAAACTAACTTGAGGACAATGATGGACTGAAATAACCATCAGCTCTGGTTGAAGTTCCTCGATATCATGGAGGGTTTTGACTTCATCGACAGTTAGATCATCATAAACAAGTGGCTTTGAAATATCAACATCGATTGTATCAACATCATGATCAAATACATGATTAAATAGATCACGAGAGCTATGATAAGAAAAATCAATTAGTTCATTAGCATCCTCATGATATATTGAATCAAACAGAGGGGTAGATAAGAAGCAAGAATGTTCGCCCTCTGCATTTTTGGAAAAAGTAGATGAAAAACCAAGTGGATTCTCAATGAAGAATCTCTGCTCTCCACTATCAAATGATGGACTGACATCTTCTGTGTTCTACAAATGATAAAAAGTAGATGAATCAATGGATGGATTTACACAAGGAAAATCATAGATAGCATAATCACCAAAGATGTCAGGAAAGAGTAGAGGAAGTGTCGATAGAAGGAGGTAATCCTTCACTGTGGGTTTATGTTTAAATCTTCAGTGATGCTCATCGTAACTGACAATGTAGGTTGGTTGTGCAACATCAACTCCGTGAATAGCTTGATCCTCATTCACAACAAGTGTAGAGTCTAGAATGGAAGAAAATAAGATAGTGCAATCTGGAGGATCAACAGAACACAGACACTAATGTGGAGGCAAAAAGTGCATTTGACACCCCATGGGCTTCCCAACCAAATTTGTGCAGAAATTAAGAGTAGTGACAGTGGGAGGATGTACCGGCTGAATAATCAGATGTGCATGCTCTCCCACATTACTCTGCGGGGGTGTAGTTGTTTGATGAGGGGAAGGAAGACAACCACTTGTGACAGAAACTGTGTCTGCTTGTGATTTATAGCTCCATCACTGAAGTATGCTCAGTAGGATTTGAATTTTTTCTTCATTTTGGGACAAATTGATTTGTGACAGCAATATTCAAATCTATCCATAAGATATTGGAATTTCATATGAATTTTTGGAGCTTCAAACATTAGAATACAAACGTGCTCCCAAAAATCCATAGGTGATTCATGTGGGGCCTTCTGTTGTTTTAACTTTTTTTTGTTAAGAGCTTCAATATCAAAGTGATGGAAAATAGATTCGAGTAGATCAATCAATTGCTTAAATAAGTGCACGCAATTGTGAGGTAGGTGTGTATGAAAGGAGCATGTTAAACTCTACTTCATCAAAGTCTTCCTCGTTCCCCAAGAATGCAAGGAAGTCATGTAAGTTCTTAGGCAAGGCCACCTCGCCTTCACCATCATACATGAGTTTTGACAAGTGGCCAAAAAACTTCTTCATGACTTAAAAGGAATGTCCCTTGGAAAAACGTCGCAGAGGGTTCACTACAGCAATATCCATGACAGATGTGCGAATGTTCAAAACAAGATGTGAGGACTCAGCTTGTCATCTATCCCTCCTTCTACCACTAGAAATGTTTACGGTGCTGGACCCACCAACATGTAAGGGGATCTCCCCAGTAAGAAGTCCCATTTAGACCTCAGACCCTTTGGAGTAGGAGTCCTAGTAGAGGGTAGTACAGTATCACCTTGACTATGGTTGCGTATAGAGCTAAGTAAGATATCCTTGATGGAAGCAAGGGTGTGACCTTGCAACAAGTCAAGGAAGGTGCATGAAAGACTCTAACACATGGAAGGGGGAATGAGTGTGCCCCTTAGAAATGTGTGATAGCACGTAGATTGAAAGGGAATAGATAAGCACAAAGACATCACAAGATGAAAAGACGAATACCTGATGATCCAAAGTGATGGGTTATACCAACAACACTCTTCAAAAATATTCATACAAATACATATGGAATAGTCCATAGTTACATCCATAAATTACCACTACATACATCATAAAAGTAACCAGGATAGCCAAACTACAATAGAAATATATTTGTGAAATGTGTTAGCTTTGTTATATTAAAATAGTGAAATATCCAACCATACATACAACCATGACAACCACTAGCCCCGATAGCAGAACATTACAATCACTCCTGCCTACTCCTCCAAAGAGATGTATTAGCTCTACACTATGGAGAAGCCAAGGCTTATTACATTATGCTCCAAGATTTCTCTAAGTTATACCTATAGGAAGCTTAGCTCCCAAAATCCTCTACAATGAGTTATGAGGTTCTATAAATAGAAAAGGGTGGGGTGACCCTTGACATTTTCCTTTGTGACTCTCCAACCACCCTCATGACTCTTCAACTTACACATGATTGTTACATTCTACTATTGACACTTGGTCTTTCACTTTTACAACATGTTTACAATACAATATGCACATGTACCCATTTTAGAGAAAAATGGGCTTGAGTAAGCCACGCAAGACATCACTAAGACTCACAAAATTGTGGGAAGACTAACTATTCATTATCCTCTTATTGATCGATGGTGGTGAACTAATCCCAAGCGTGGTAATATGTTATGGTGTCGACGTACTCCATGGTGAAATTTTCTAAAAGCAAGCTCTTGCCTTCATTTCATCTGGGTACACTAATTTCCGGCCTCTATCCAACTCGTTAGATAGCATGTGGATCATGGTCCTCATTGCAGCCAAACTAATGACATATTGATGCATAGTGTCTACACTCATGTACAAGTTTGCATTGTTTGCTATTCACATCAACTGATCAAATTACATGTCCAGATCTAGTCGGACTTGGTTCTTTTTCTTCACCTCAGTGAGTATGCAAATGGATGCGATCGTATGTGTGCACATAATAACATCCATGCTCATGAACACTCATGCATGTCAAGCATGTAAGTTGGTGATGAGCTGCAGGAGTTCCTCATAATTCCTAATCTAACTCTGGATGCATGCCTTCAACTCCACTAGCTTTGGCTTCATCATCTTTGGCAAGTGGAATGTTGCTCTCTTGAATCTCATTATCAATATTTTCATGCAATCAACAACAGTGTGTATGTCTAACAAGATGCTTGGCCTCCTAGCATAGTGCTGCTACCAACCGTTAAGATGGAAAACTAACTTATGCACTGTGATGAACCTGAAGTACACTTCCACATGATGGTCTCGAGAGATGATACTCCATCAATTATTGCTTTCCTCAACTCTGCTCTGGCAAATGTTGTAACTTTCTCTTCTCTCTACTTGCTAACTTGTAACTCCTTAGCCGTGTGCTCATTATCAACTATCAAGAATCAAACACTTGAGCTAGTGGCTTCAACAAATGCCTTGGTAGCATCAGCCAATGCAACTAGATGTCTATGGACATCAGACATGATCACTCATTCTTCAAAATACGTAAGAGATATATGGACATCCAGAGTGGGCACTCTTCGCGACTACACAACTTTGTGTTGTGACTCGTCGAATGATACATTGTGCACATCTGCTTCTGGATTGTCTTCAAGGATTTCAGTGTCTCCTTGATCACTTGGGACTTTCTCTTCTTCCGAATATGGTGAAGCTAGTGGGGTGACGTCTTGGTTTTGAGGCATGAGGTCAATGTCTTTATCTAACTCTGGCTGGACCACATCCATGTCCATATTCTTTAACATCTATTTAGTCTCCTGAGAAAATTCCTACTCCAATGACTACTTACCCTGGCTGCTATGTGTCGACTGCTTGGATGAGTCAATAACTTGTATGGGTGTAGTTCATCAATATGTTCATGTTACGCCTCCTTCTATTCATGTACCTGTTGTGCTTCCTTCTCTCTTCTACGTGTCTCTTTTTTTTCCTTTTAGTTGTTGCTTCAACTCCTACACTCCATTTTCTCCTTCCTCTAGCTTCTGCTGCTCCCTCTTCCTTTATGCAATCCCTCTATCCCACTATTGGCTCAATCTTGAAAGTTTATCTTAGCATAAGTGGATCGGCTTTGAACTTGGAGCTTTGCTCCGCCTCTGTGCTCTCAGAAAATTTCCTCTTTCCTTTTTCAAGTGGAGGCTAGTTGCCCTCTGCTACTGTTGATGATGATGCTCTCGGACATGTTGCTACCTTCTGCACTACTAGCCATTCTACATGCATGTTGATCAGTTCATTGAACCTTGACAATTGATAGTAGTATCTCCATGGGTTTTCCTCAGGCCAATGACACACCCTATTGATCCAAGGATGATACACTCGTGAGAAATGTCCCTTCAATAAGCAATGCAAGTCATACGAATCAAAATTTCTAGTGTGAATGGTGAATCTCTTGAATTCCTCCATCTCGTCCTCAACGTGCTTTAGATTCTGGATCTCATACAACCCGATCTGCAAAGGAAGAGCGGGCCAAGGTGCCTTCTTCTTCCCATGAAATCTTGTCGACAACCCTATCAAGATGTCGTATGTAACCTCTTGCATGACCAACTTATACATCAAAAACTTTGAAAAAAGATGCAGAGCCTTCTTTATGCTCTAAATTTGGATGAATGTACCAAGGGGTGAGGCATACCAATCTACTATATCAATCAATGCGTTCATGATTGCTTCCGACATGTAAGGTGGATCCTGCTCAAACATCATCCTATATACCTAGGTGACGAAGTGGTCTGATAGCTGTATTATAATAGCATGGAAGCTACACTCAGAGAACAACCTGCAATAAGTGTGCACAAAGGGTTTTGAAAGTGTCCATGCCCAACCCATGTATGGGAAATTTTGATGGCAACAGATTGCATCAAGTATGTAAGAAGACATGGAAATATTTTCTTGTTGACCCTTGGGCAGATGCTAGGCTTCTATTACTTGTTCCTTCAACTTGAGAGCCAACATTTCAGACCAGTTGGAAGGGCTTCTTTTGTTTTCTAGTTGATCCAACACGATCACCCAAGTCTACGGGAAGGTCTTTGTACTCTCTTGGATGTATAAGCAACACACGAAGATGACCAAGAGATGATATGTCTGTCGCAATTTTTTTGTCTTGTACACTTGGTTGCATGTTGTACTAAAATTATATGGCTCTTTCAACGAGCTCTTCAAGATGTTTGTTGAGTTCACATTGTTGCACGACATGGTGAAGGGTCCATCCATTGTGACCACCGACTACGACAACTGGTACATCTCCTGAAAGTATTTTTTTCCTTGAAGGTAGCAATTTTTGTTCCACTAACATTGGTCAACACCATTGTCTCTGGATTAGTATGTGATACAATTGATTGGATCATGCCCGTGCATGGGAACACAGGATACTTGCATGCAATCTGGTACAAGCTAGACTTGTGTATGTTGTCATAGACTTTATAGTCCTCTATATTCTCCTCAAATGTGCCTAAAAATATGGAATTGATGTCCTACAATTTCATCTTGATTTACTTGTCTATGAGAAACTTAGTGTCTTCATATATGGGCAAGCTCATAGACACTTGCTCAACCAAATCTCCAATTGCACTCTCAACGGTGTCCTTTCACCCTGCTCTCTTGGAAGCCATTGTACCTATACTGATGAGAGACGGATGAATACTTGTGATACTTGGACACACAGAAACACACATGGAAAGCATATTGTAATGTGAAAAACCAAAAATATTGAGGACTGATTGAAACACACCTAGGTGACTAACTAGAAGATTTTTGTAGTTTTCAATAGGAGGTTGTGATATTGAGTGCGAGAATAGTGTAGAACATAGTCCGTAGTGTGAGTGAGTTGGCTAAATACTGAAACTGCAGAGAGCACAGTCCATCTTGGCCTATTGAGAGCTCAAACTACACAATGTGCAGTTTAAGTCAACATGATTGCATCCCCGTCAAACTGCATTGTGCAATTCTCAGGGCCAGCAAGGTAGTACATCCCAAAATTATGAAAAGCAAGCCTGCGAGGAAGGCGGAGCCTTCACTCTCATAAATGCGCAGTGTAAGCTAGGCAAGGAAAGGTCTAGGTCAAGGCAACCTAGACTTGCCAACGGGTGACCGAAAACATGTAAAGGTTGAATGGATGTGCGAAGCTAAGCATAGAAAAGAGTGAATGAACATTCATGAAAATAGTGAGTCCAGTTTTCAATAAATGAGAAAACAATTAAGTGTGTGAATAGAGTCACTGCAATATAACGACTATTAGTGTAGAAATAGTGTCATGCATGCGACAACAATGAGATGCAATAAAAAAATGAAACTATGCTTCTACAAGCTAACATGCATTAAAATGACAACAAATGTTCAAGAAAACCAAGAAAACAATACTCACAAAAACCAAAATAAGAAAGCAACATAAAATAATCAAAAGACATTAAAAGAAAACTTACCTAGAAGAATTTGAGCTGAGTGTGTTGAATGCTCCTAGATATGATGGTGGATGTTAGGGGTCCAAGATCAAAGTGAAGAATGAGCTGTGAAACATTGAATAAATAGTTTTGAAAATTTCAAGGCTTATGACGTGCATGCCATAAATCTAGGAAAAAGTGACACTGTGTAGGAGGCTTCTAAATGACTTTTGCATGTAACCTCCAACTACTAAAAATAGATCAGTAAAAGATCGGGATGCCTTTTCCTTTCTCAAGAAAAAGAAACCCATGCATACAAAATAAGATTGTTCACTCCTAAAGGGAACCAATCAATATGGGAGCACATGCAATGGACTACGTGCCTAAGGATAGCTCTGCGCAATTTCTAGACTAAAGCCAAGGTTGTCAGCCAGATCTACACAAATTTTGGGAGAAAGCCTAGTTATGGGCTTCTCTACGCAATTTTTGGGGGAAGGATGCCTACTTTCTCTGTGCATTTATGGAGAGTAGTAGGTTGCCTTGATGTTTTGCGCAATTCTGGAGAGAAATGATAGTTAATCTCTACTTCTGCGCAATTATTCAAGTAAGCACAACATCTAGGTAATAGCGGAGTCTCAGGATGTCAGCTTGCGGGTGCAAGCCAAACAAGTGACTGAACACAAGATAATAAGGCACAAAAACTCAAATGAAGAATAAGTACATGTTAGTGCAAGGGATGATGCGAAGGATGGTTGGTCGGGAGGCTCCAAAACGAATCTAAGGAAAAAATTTGGAGGCTGGTTGTAGCTACTACAATAGGCTTATTAGTCACTACTCATGTTGTTTCTCCCATTGCTTTATAGAACAATAATCTACTGGATCCTATATCTATGCCATATCATCATACTCATAAGAATGAGAGGAATTTATCAAGGAATCTAAATTATTATAAACATGGAAGTTATGATTTATGATCTTTGTAACAAATACATGAAAGGTAGAACCATGGACCAGTGCGAACAATCACAGTAGACTATGCTTGGAGCAATGAATGGCCATGGAGTGCATTTCATATATTCTTTGGAACTTCATATCATTGTGTATCATTCACTATTAGTAGGACATATAGTTATGCATATTTATAAACTCATGTTTGATTAATATTGATTGTGGCCTTGCTCGTACTTCTTTCGGAGTATTTTGTGTCACTAGTTCTATTGTTCATACCTCTTCAATAATGTTGTTTGTTTGAAATTACTTGGAAGTGGTCCTTTGTTATTAGTGAGTGTCTTGGTACTTCCTCATAAGTGTTTCTAATTGTAAGTGACCGTATTAAAAAATCTTTAAAGAATTATCCCACAAAACATTGAGCGACCAATGTTTTAACCAAATCTATGATATATGTCATGTTTGCATGATCTAAAAAATTATTGGGAATGCGGGAAGTTTACTTCAATGGTGAGTGTTGATTAACGCCATCTTTTTGTATAAGTACTCCATATCCCTTGCGATTATTAAGGGGGATGTTGCAATGTTTCCCTCTAGAACGTAATAAGCTCTAGGTTATGTCATAAGAAATTATAATCCTATGTAAAAGATGTATATCACACATTTATCTTCGAGTAAAGTGTTATTTTAATTAATTGTTATTTAAAGAGGTGAAATCACATCATCTTAAATGTGTTTTTGGCATGTAATTACTCCATATATCATGGTATATATTAGGGGTTAGTGAGACTGATGAGACACAGAGAAAATATGATACTCTTATAATTATAAAGACGTGAAACATTTGTGGAGGTGTTATATGTAAGGTTGGATATTTTTAAAGATAATTAAGACACTATTAACTTCCTATGGATGTTATCCCAATTGGTTTCTTACCACGTAAATTTAGTGTGTTCATTATTTTGTCTTGTGTTTCCTTTCTTTTATTGATTATATGGTGTTCTAAGCATAAGAGGTTACATCACGAAGGTTATGTATTTGTTTTATATTGGTGTATGTTAATAAATATTCTCGGTATAAATAAATAATGTAGGTTATATATTTACTTTAACAAATATCACATATAGTTTTGAAAAGTTCGATTAAATATCTCATTTTAAAATTTAGTAAAAGAAAAAGTATGCGAGTTGATATTATGTGTATCAATAAAGAATGCATGTTATTAAGGTTACTATGTGATATGAAGTGTGAATAAAATATAGTAAGAGTTTATAATTTTAAATGAATAATTCACAATAACTTTATGGTTCTACAAATTGTACCTAAGTAAATTAAGTAGGTTTTATTATAAAAATATTATTCATGATGAATGTGCTTGAGTTAGAGTAGTTTTCACATGGGATAAGTTTATTTAGAAATCTTGGGTATCGGTGCATGAGTTGGATGTAATAATGGATGTTATGTAACTCATTATGATTTATGTTATGTGATTCATTTTCTTTGTCACAATTCCACTTCTTTACCTCATTATTCCCCCTAGCTATACTTGTCAAAATAGAAACAATACTAGCACATTGTGACAACGCCAACTATTTTCCACTTATCTATGCAATGTAAATATAAAAAAAGAATGGGCTAAATCAAGGGACACATATTATAGAACTAATGGGATTACTTGATTGGGGTAGTTTTTAAGGGTTCCTTTCAACATGAATCTGAGTTGGTTCATGTAGCTGCAATTGTGAAAAAAAGGAAAATTTGTATTTTCTCATTAGTTAGAATAAGAGGAAAACATAATGTGTTTCTTTTTAGCAACAAGCAAGGAAATATGAGAAATAAAGTAAAAAAGAAAAAATAAGCAAACTTCTAGCTCATAAGTTGTGTTGGCCATCCACTGCAACAAAGTACCCAACAAAAAAACCTCGGGGACATACAAGTAGGTGGTGCCATTTTGATATGCTGACAAGATTTTCGTAGAAAAATACAAATGTTTGAAGGTTGCATGAGGAACAAGGAGGAAACCATCATGTGAACAACTAGTTATAGGAGAGAAGGGGATTCTGAAATTGGGGGATAACCCGTGAAGGGAAAAGGAGAGGAAGGAGGGCTCGAAGGTAAGAAAAAAACATAGGCAATGAGGAAAAGCAATTTTGGCTTGGAAAGATGTGACAAAGAAGTTGCTCCCAAGTGAGGAAGAATGGCCTATTGAGCCCCTATTAGCCATAGGGTGGTGGGTTTTCATTAGATTTCCTTGATCACTATGATTGAGTATTTCTCTTTAGAATCTTGAAATGAGGACTTCTGAATTCCTTTCTTGTTGTAGTGGCTTTTTTATAGTGGGTTTTAGAGTCCCCAAGTAGGGTGGAACTAGTGTCTTTTAGTTTTAAGGGTGGAGGTAAGAGGTTTATGGATTTCCTCGTGTCGTTGTTGACAACTTAACTAGTTTGTGGGTGGAGGTGGTAGAACCTCTACAATCCCTGTCTTAACTAGCAATTGGAGTTTAATCTATGAGAAAATTCCCCCTAGTCTCTGGAATTTGGCTCAACAGTGATAACTGGAAGTGATAAGTAGTTGAAACTTGTATACGGTTGGGTTGAGAGTCATTGTCTCAGACTCAGTTTTCCAGTCTTATCTAGAGATAAGTATCTCACATGTTTAGTTTCTATAGGGAACCTCAAGTTATGTTTGATATGATTGTTCATGTCATTCTATACACTAATCTTTTATAACGTTTGTATAATTAAAAATGTGATGGAATTCATAGTTGATGAGATACATGACCATAAGACATTCATAGCTAAATGTGAATGAGTTGGCCTAGTGATTGCTTGTCTTAATGAGAAGTTATAGACATGGAAAATTGCTTAGAAATAAATTTTCTAATGTATATTTACATATCTACATATATACATATTCATATGGAAAGAAAGGAAATGATTGCAGATCTGTGAGTTAACTCCTCAAGCATACATATGTGTAAATATGTAAGTGATGTATGTTTACAACCTATGTGTCTCTCATACTAGGGAAAAGATCATTCCCATGAATGGTAGTGACCAATCTACTATAATGGTTATAGTAAGGATTATGTATCTTGTCCCTTACCTACCTCGGTGTTTTTACGTTGAGAGATCTAGGATACTAAGATTTTCAAAACCATAAGAACCATCTCAGGTAGGGCAATGTGACATTATAGATGCGGGTGAAAGTTAAACCCCCTCTATCGTTCTCTAAGCAGCAAAACTCACTCATTTTTATAGTGATTGTCCTTGAGCACTTGAAGATGTGCACTCTAAATAATAGGAACAATGTCATATGACATACAAGTAGTCCACCCTTTGTGTGCAGAATGTGTCCATGAGGTTAATTCTAAGTCATTGGGTAGAGTCTAAGTTAATGAAGCTTCACATCTATATAACGATGCACTGAGAGGCACAAACTTATATATATAGATATATATATATATATATTCATGGAGAAAATGAAAAACAAATTGATCACCATAAGGATTGACAATGAGGCGCAAGTGCATTGAGATGTTATTGGGGTACCTACAAAAATCTAAATGTTCTCATAAATTTCTATGAAATAGGACGAGTGTATTACCATTGGGCCTTAGTCTTGTGGAAACATGGGATAGTTGACCTAGCTTGGGAATTCTTACAAATACACCATATAACTCATTGCACACCATTTTCTTATCCCTACAGCCATAGCGTGCGATACCATTTTCATGAATGGCGAAGATTTATTTAAGAGATAAAAAATCAAGAGTATGGTGAGGCCTCTCCCATGTGATGTCAGCTAGGGGAGGAGGAAGCCCTTCCTAAAGAATATTTTTTTATAGAATCTCTTGAGATTGACAACTAGGAAATATAGTTCCCCACCCCTCCCCCCTCACCTACCCCTTGAGGAAATCAACAAGGGTGGCGGTGTGGAGGGGGGGGTTGTGTTATTGATTTTATATCATCGGTTGTGATGAAAGATGGTGGATTGTCATGTATTGGCCCGGAACTGTGAAACAAAACCTAAATAGTGGACCCCACTATGATGTCAGCAATTGGAGGGGGTGCACTATTACACGTGAGTCATTGCAGCACTCAGTCAAGTGGGAACCATTGGATCATTTCCCTAGAACTGTGAGGCAGAACCATGATAGCAGACCCCCCTCTCATGTCAACAAAGGGAGGGAGGCTATGCTATTTAATATTAGACCTTGATTTCAACTATTGATGTGGGTGGTCGGATGCGATATGGCAAAGGGTTGTAGCTATATAGATACATATTACTATATATAGGGAGAGAGAGACCACATGTGATGGTAGAGGGTTAATACAAACACATGGCATCGAGGTGCATGACATGACCAAGTGACATGGAAGCATAGTGGCATGAAATTTGGGAACCACGTGGTAGGAATGGAGAGGTGGCACTGTTAAATCAATAGGAATTTAGAGGACCATAAATTGAAACCTTGGATTCCAAATTGAAGAAAAATTATATCCATGGAAAGGTCTCCCTGAGAAAAATATGGTGAAGACATCCAAATTGAGTTTTGGAATCTCGTAAGAAAGTGATTTTTTTTTTGCTACCCCATTTCCCTGACTGTACTAGGGAAGTTTGGTTAGTGTAGTGAACACGTTCTCGAGGGTAAATGAGCAGGGAAAATTTTAAGAAACCCCCCTAAATTTATAAATATAATAAATGGGCGAATCTCCATGGTATATAGGAAAAATGGAAGGCAAATTTATCAATAGTATAATATGTATATATAATTTTTTGGCGAATCTCTCACCAGGCATGGCGAATATTTTACTCAATTATAAAATCTTGTAAGGCATTGGCGAGTCTTTCACTAAATAATAAAACTTTGTAAAGTCCTAGTGAATTTTAGCATTGTGAACTCTTAGAGAATTTTTTGAAGAAGTATAAAACCATATGTTATCACAAAATCAGTACTAAGGGCTGCTACTTAATAAGATATCATGAAACTATTTCAGACTAGGCTTTAGACTAAGGTTTAGCCTCCTTAGTCAGAGAGGGCTCTCTCACAGATTTTTGATATGCTTTAAAGGACAAGAAAGATGGCTAACTCCTTAATTTGTATATGAAATTCATGTTGGTTGGAACAACAAAGATAAGGCTTCTCCCATTGGGCTCATGGAGTCATACATTCTTACAGTAAACAAGTAACTACTCAATCATGGAAACCAAGGCATATAATGTCTCAATGTTCAAAACATCTACCAAGAATAACCTCAACTCAACAAAACATACACAGGAAGTCTGAGCATCAGTGATGAATTCAAATTGATTGCATGTTTAGTGAACTGTAAAACAAGATGAATAAAACCAAACGACATATATTCTGAACATTTGAAACACAAGATGAATCTTGGGAAGAAATAGTGTACTTTCTATTACTATCAAAACACTTTACATAAGCCAATATGAAAACTCAGTCTTTTGATAAAAATCTCCAACCCTTTTTACATCAGAGTTTTTCCTATATATAGGAAAACAAAGCTAAACTACCTTGAGTCTCCTCCTCTGGCATGAGGGGATCTCGAAAACCTATCATTAATTACCTTATCTATATTTAAACTAACTTATTAAATACGAAGGTATTGTGCTTTCGATACATAGAGTCCTATTTCTATTCAAACTCTAATTCTATCTCCTCATGTGTATGATTCTCTCTTGATCTTTGACACCTGTGTTATTTCTGTGGTGGCTGAAATGTATTTGAGAGGCATTCACTGAACGAGCTGCCTTGGATTCCAACTGTGTTGATGACTCAACATTTGGTGAAGCTATATACTCTGTTTTCACGGTCCCTGCCTTTTATCCATGTTTATTTTCAAAAGAACGTGCTTGAAGCTGTTTAATATCTTTAATGACCATGCATAACACCATATGGCTAATAATCTGGATGCTTTGTGAACTGGACAGGTGTTCAACCCAAAATTCTGGTAACCCTACCAGAACCCTAATATTTCGGTCATAAAGTAACTTTATGAAAACTTTAGCAAAAACCAAAATGTTTTACCTTTTTGCTACAAAACTTACATCTGTCATTCTTTGGATGTTTTGGCAGCCATTTATGATCTCCTTCCTATCCTCGAAGCATTCTCTTACAAAATTTGCTGACCTCAGCATCAATTTCATTTTTTCTTTAAAAACAGTCACCTACAGCAGTTTCGTAGCGCGCTACGAAACTGCTGTTCTTTCCAAAATTACAGTCTTCAATGAATTTTCCAATTACTTTGTGACTGTTACAGCTTCGCTCTTGGCTCCAAAATTCCTAATTTGTCTTCCTTTTATATATGCCTCAAAAACCAATGAACTTGAGAAAAAATAACAAAAACTTGGAGCAATATCTGACCTTAAAAATTTTCAATTTTATTTAGCAGCTAACTTGCCTAACTGAGCTTTTAGTTTTGCAAGTTCGTTTTCCATGGCTGCAATTTCTGATACGGTTTTATCTAAATTATCCATTTCTTCATCAGCTGCCTCCCATTTCTCCTTTGAAGATGAGGTTTTAGTTTCCTTGACAATGGGAACTTTTTTCTTCATATCCTTCTTTTTGACTTCCTTTGCTTTTTCTGCTTGAGCTATTTGCTTTCCCATTTCTTTGGCCTGTCCTCTAGTATATATTGTTCTTTTGATTTCCTCTGCCTTTTCTGCTTTAGGCAGTTGTCTAATTTATTTTGTTGCAGTTACCTTGACAGCTACCTCATCTTTGTGGACTTGCTCCGCTGCTTGGATTTGTCTCTTGGTGATTGGCCTTCGGGGTTTGACCATAAATTCCTTACCAGCCTCCTCAAACCTTAGCCTTTTTGAGGCTTTTGATTTTTTGGCGCTATCAGGTGATGACTGGGTTAGGTCAATAGGCATTGCTTCAACCTGTATTGATGTGGCTTGTTTGAAATAAATTGCCTCCAGCAAATCCTTTAGACTAGCCTTTGACATAGGGCTGTCTTCCACTGCTATTTATTTTCCTTTTTCTCTGCTTAGCTGACTTCTGGTTCTGATTCTTGTTACTTGTGCAATTCCACTTGGCCCTGATGCATCTTTCTGGTGTTGGATTTTCTCCTTTGATGACTTGGGTGTCTCTTTTGCTGATGGTTTAGGTATCTCTTTTATGACCACAGGCTTCTCTGATTTCCTTGGCTTAGTTTTGGCCTTCTTTCGGTCTTTTACCTCCTTCTTGAGCTCAGCCAATGTAGGTTCTTCAATTCTTCTTTCTTTTTCCCTATCTGGCAATGGAGTGAGACCTGTTTTGCTTTGGAAACCGGACATAAAAATAAAAGAGTCCCAATCCCTACCAATTTTTTGCAAACTATCTAACACCAGCAACTTTATTAAACCATGGTGGAACAAGGAAGTTTCACAATTATCTTGCTTTAATTGAACTTTGTCGCACATTTTACTAAGGCTTCTGAATAAATAGAAAGGGATGTCTATTGATGCTTTCCCTGTGAAATGCAACAAGAGTTTGAAATGATAAGAGTAAACTTTGGTGTACCTTCCCTCACGTGTGAGGTATTTCTGGATGCCTGTAAGGAGCAGAGCATAATGTTCTTTTATATAATTCCTTGGCACAACTTTGGTGAGGTCCTCATTTACATATTGATCCTTCAGAAATTCTTTACAGGGAGTCATGTCAAACTTGAAATTCTTGAACCATTCTTGTCCACCTCTCGGAATTTCAGTGACAGCAGAAATGGCTTGCGGAGACACAGGGAACTCTAGCATTGACACCTTAGAATTCAAGCCAGTGAAATTTAATGCAAAGGCTTTCGTTACCTCTGTATGTCCTCCCTTCAATTTTTTGCAAAACCTCCAGCAACCAGCCTCTTTAAAAGCTCGTGCTACACCTTCATCTCTGAGTGTAAGATCAAGCCCCTCTAGCTCGGTTCTTAGGCACCTTCCGGATCGATGTTCTCTTTTCTCCATCTTGCTCTGAATATCTTCACACAAAGAACTAATCAGCAACTTTAATTTACAAAACAGCTTCGGCTTTGGAGTGCAGGCTCATTTGCAATGATCCCTTTTTAAATGAAAACTCGGGCTTCTTTTCGTTTTTTCAAACACTCGTCATAGAACAGACACGTTAATGCATCATGAATAAACATTATGACACTACCATACCTCATAAGATCTCTTAAAATAATTGTCATGTGCGTGATCCTAAAACTGATGGCGGAATGAATCCTATCATGACCTGGAGAAGACATCAACTGACAAAATATGGACGGACCTAATGACTCATCTCCCGAGATTTGACATTTCAAGAAAATGCGCTGCAAAAAACCCCGAATCCCCGATTTCGTAGTGCAGACAATTATGAATTGACAAACCGCGCTAGAAATGGCTGCTAGATGATATGCTGCGGAATATGGGTGGAAAAGATTGCGCAGCTAATTGGCCAATCAGGATCGCGCTGCGAAACTGCGCAAAAATCAAAATGAATGCAATCAGACAAGACATGCTTTAACCTAATGAAGGGACGGGTATCTAACGGTTTTTTACAAGGACTCACATCAATACCTTTTGAAATTCTAACTTCAAAGTGACACACCTAAAAACCTTTTGACTTAAACCAATTTTTTTTTTTTTTTTATATATGAATCTTTGGACATAGGTGGACTGTGGTTTTAAGTGATAACAGCGGCTCCAATTGGGATAGTGTGCTCCTGTAGTACACTAAGAACTCGTAGCGCTAGTGCCTCTATCCATTTATTGCACTTCACACATGACTGATAAGCATCCCTTTAAAACTTTATGGGCCTTCACCTCGGGCTAAAGTCTTCCTGTTCAGCTTGTCAATTATTTTCAACACAGAAAACTTTCATAAAATGGTTATATACAATGATTATGGAATACTTGGTAGACTTTCACTGATTGTAATGCTTTAAGAACCTGCCATTAACAGGTCCTCTAGCATATGGTGATCCATCAACCTCTTGCAGAATATAGGTGTTACTCCCATGGTAAGCTGAAATCAAATATGGCCCCTTCCATAAAT